>WTSP01000945.1:3908-18972 GCA_025331215.1 Actenoides lindsayi | reverse complement strand
TTCCTGTGAGGGTGACAGAGCCCTGGAACAGGCTGCCCAGAGAGGTTGTGGAGTCTCCTTCTCTAGAGACTTTCAAAAGCTGCCTGGATCTGTTCCTGTGTGGCCTGCCCTGGGTGATCCTGCTTTGGCTGGGGTGGGGTGATAGACTCCACTATCTCCAGACGTCTCCTCCAACCTCTGCAATTCTTAGGAATTCTTAGGAAGTGAGGTGCCTCTGGGAAGAAAAGGGGGAAGCAAACTGCTTTATGCATGTGTGGGAGAGGTAGAAAAATCCCTCAAAATCCTTCAATGTCTGGGAGGAGCTATAGACCAGTCATCTGGTCACACAGTTCCAAGTACTTGCAACAGAACTTGTAGTATCTGTAGTTACTGTGTGCCAGTGTGAACACCTCTACACTAGAGATTGTGTATTATGTTTGAGAAGCATTATGAAAACTCACTTCAATTCTTTCTTGCAGTAAAATTAAATATTCTATTTTGGCATTACACCAACAATGAATCTATACATTTAGGAATCTGTTTACTGGTGATGTTTTTTAACCATGTCTTCTTTCTTTTAAAAGCGCTTATTTCAATGTGGAATCAATGACACCGCTTCCATACATGTAGGACTTTTTTATAGTAATAGCTTTTAATTTCATGGAATTGTATAACAGCTGAGGTTGGGAGGGACTCCTGGAAATCATCTAGTACCATACCCTTGCTCAAAGCAGAGTCAGCTGCTGTTGATCAGCTCCTTATGATATGTGTTGTCAGGGTGGGACTGTTGTGTGTATGTATCTATATAGCTATACAGATATACCTATACCAATGCATATATTTATCTCTCTATTTTTTTTTCTACATGGTGAAAAGAGAGTTATTTACCCCTTTTACAACAGGATCTGGATGCTGTGTTGTGGATTTTGGCTGCTAGAGTGATATTTTATTACTATCATTAAAGATGTTTATAATACTGGGCAAGGGTTGTCCAAGTGCTGTGTGGGAGCTGCTAAATTCACCGTGTCTGATACCATGTGCATTAGTTGAAGAATGGGATAGTTGCCATGCCAGAGTGCAGGGGCTTTTAATCTCTGCTTGCTGTTTTCTGAACCCATAACAGATCATTGTTGTAGTACCAATTGGATTAATTCCTATATAAAACTAAGTGTTTAAATTTCTTTCTTTTCCTTTTCAATACATCGTAGCATAGGAAGCCAGGGGATTTCTTTGATAAAAACACAGGGCACACCAAGAAGAAATCGTTCTTTCAAGTGTTGGAATACCTGTTTGGAAACTTTTGTCACATTATTTTAAGACAGAGAAAAGAGAATTTTTCACTAAAACTCTTAAACTAAAACATTCTGACAGATAATATGGGATGTTGAAAGCTTGTCTTTGCTTTCCTTGGCTTGTTACTGCATTTCTTAGAGGGGGGCAGAGCAGGGAGAACATTACTGATATGTACCACTGGCTTACTCTCATCAGTGCAAGTTTTTCTAGTTAAGAAAGCCAGTTCAGTACTTCAGTGTTCCATCTCTGTTTCAATAAGGAATTCAAGTGGCTATTAAAGAAAAGGTAGAAATCTGATATTGTCCAAGGCCAAGTTATACAGCAACCAGATGATGTCTTCGTACGCTTGGGACCACTTGGATTACTGCAGCTGTGGCCCTGTGTGCTCAGTGAGTAGCCACACAAGCACACAAGAGGTGGGTGCTGAAGCACTGGTGTTAGGCCAGGCTGACACAAGCCTGCTGAGGAATGACCCATTCCTCTGCAAGAGCTTGGTCATGCATTTCAGAACTTTGCTATAATGGTTCCTTTAAAACGGACAAGTACTAGGACATTCTTGTTTTGTATAACCTCTAACTTTAAGATCAGTGTTGTGGTTTACATTGTTCACTCAAAAATCATAAAAGGCTGAAGATGCTTCTTTGCAAAATGGAGCCAAATGCTTTCACCTGATGGAATCACCTGTCTGTGGCTGCTGTCTTCATGTTCTTCTGCCTATGGTGATCCTGGATTGGCGGAGTGTTTGCAGTTAAAGTTTTCATGCTATGATGTGTCGCTGATCTTCAGAACATTCCCCTGGCTTCACAGCAACAAGTGTACTTGGCAATTTCCAGTGCTGACAACTCCAGTTTCCTTCCTCTGCTGTTCAGGTGGTCAGAGCTGCACAAGTGCCAACAGATTAGGTAAAGCACCGAAGCAGTGTTGCTGGCTCAGCAGGGCTTTGTCCCAAAGTGAGGGCTGGAGAGGTATTGTGCTGAGAGCCTAAAATTGGCTGGCACCTGTGGGGGGGAGGTGACATGAAATGGGAAGACCACCTTGTAAGCAGGCCTGGTGCCATCCAAACAGATGGGCTGAAGTGTAAGCAGCCCGGCGGTCATTTAGGAACACAAAATGGATTTGTTGAGGGCAGTTTTCCAAGCGTGAAATATCAGAATGGTTGCCTGTGTCAAGCCTCCAAACCTGGAGGGAGGGATGTGTGTGAGTAGTGTGGGATGAGCTAATGCTGAAAACAAATACGAAAATCTGTCTTGGATCCTTTCCTGGATCCATCGAGAGATTTTTTTCGTAGCTGTGAGACCTAGAAGGGATGAGTGGGAGAAGAGTCCTGCAAAGCAGTATTATTTCCCTGCAACATGGATCACTTGCCACAACCTGTGCAGGCAAGGTAAAGAAATAATTTCTTTTTCCTCCCATAGATGTTGATGTGCAGGAGGCCTGTAACATTGCTCTGGCCGGTTAGTCTTTGGCTCATGTAATTAATAGCTTCAGGATGAGTTTTGTAGTATTAGCCAAGCTCTAAGTACTTTATTATAGACAGAAATATACCTTAGACTTAAGACTGAGTTCACACAGCTTCAGTGGCTGTGAGGCTGTAAGTGAAGACTGAACTGCTGTGCTCTAAGAACACAGCTCTTCTCTGGGACTTCTCTGCTTAAAAGATTCATGACAACAAAGTGGTGGTGGGGGAACGACTCAAACTTCCATAAAACTCAAGAATTTAGGATGATAATTGATGGAAATGTGCTATGCTGCTTTTCCACCCACTACAAAAACCATGCAAGCACTTATGACTTGTCTGCTGATCAAAGGTGCAAAGGGAAGAAGGGCTCATGGAAAGAGAAATGCAATGACATGAAAGGAAAAGAGCTTGCAGGTAAGATTCAAGGCAAAGTCTCCACTTGGAAACTAAGCTTTGTCTGTGTTTACATTGTTATAACCTGTAACTGGTGCCCTGCAGTTCCAGTTTAGAAAGCAAAGAATGAAAAAAATCTTTAATCTGGCTGAAATCCACATAACAGGATTGTGTGCAAAACAAAAGTGAAATCAGACAGGGAGTGCAGTCGGTGGAATACAGCTTGAGGAGGAGGAGGGAATATGCTAGAAACAGCAGTTTTCTAACCTCTTTACTGCAGCTGAACAAGCTTTAAGAGGCATTAGGATTTATCCTGTGTAGTGGGAGGGACGGGAAAAATTGAGCCCTAGTTGCTGTTACTTGATGATTTAATTTTTTTTCAGCAGAAGCAGGGCTGGCAGAGCGTGCTATGAGGGAAAGGATTTGCATTTGGTAGAACAGCCCCTCGGTTCTTGCAGCTCACGCTGCCCTTGTGGCACTTGAACACTGGGCATTTGTTGTAGGCTCTGCTTTTGATGTTTTGATTTTCACCAGTTGCTCTGCAGAAGAGGGCTGGGCAACAGTCAGAGTACCAGTCTTTGGGAGGAGGCAGAAAACATGCATTCAGAGCTCCGACTCCAGACCGGGAAGTCTCTTTGTGCAGTAACAGAAATTGCTTAAATTATGGATAATCTGCTGCATAAATCTGTCCTCTCCCATTTCATAAAGCTTCCTATGCTTGCGACTCGGAAACTTGTATCGACGGTGAAAGACAAGAGGATCCAAGAGAAGGTAAAAGCACATTAAAAATCCCCCAGATCTTTCAGTGTAACCCAGTGGATGACCTAGCTGTATCTTAAGGGGAGAGGGTCGGAAGTTTAGCTGGTTTGTCAGTGTCTGGGAATAATGGCTATGTTTGAGTTGTTAATGTGAGTTCTGTGACTTTGAGAACTTGCTCTCAGAACAAGTATTTTTTTGATTCTGAGGAAATTATTGGACACTTAAAGCAATTGGGGTCTGAGACCATCAAGCTTTAAGTAGTCATTACTTCTCTGTTGATCACCAAAAAAAATCTGTATTTCACTGCTGTTGTGAGCAGTTTTCAGTGAATTCCAGTTCATCTTGAATCACTCATTTCCATCCTAGCTGGCAGAAGAAACTATGGAACTTCCTTTTGTTTTTGATAGTCTTGAATCTGCTTGTTGCACTAAAGGGAGTATATTTGAGGAAATGAATTCCTAAATATGTGTATAAGATAAAGCAAACTTCCTGTCTCTTAACTCTGCTATAAACTTAATGGTCTGCTGTTCTCTGTGCTGCAAGGGCTTTGTCTCTACTGAGAGATGTTAATTAGCCTGAGATCAGGTGTAGGGACTGGTCACTATTTGGGTTCTTTTATTTAGCATAGATTTACATGACAGAGGTTACATTCCTGGCAGTGGGGCTAGTAACTTAGTTTCTTCAGTGTTTTGGTAGATCATGATTTCTTGCCCTACATGCAGCATTATTATCCTTAGGAGAACAGAATTGGTACTTGAAGTTGTAGCTGTTTCACAAGGAAATGGAAGTTATTTAGTGGGGGTGTGGGTTGTGAGTCTGGAAGTGGGGGCAGCTCTGAGCTGTTCTTTCATCTGATACATACTCGATATTAAGCTGTGTGATGAGCATTCAGAAGCAGCCTGTAACAAGAGCTGAAATCCTGCATTCCTTTGAAACAGTTAAACTCCTTTGCTCTTTGTGCACGAAGTGATGGAGAATAGCCTGCTTCTCTAAATGAGGGGTCAGTGAGCAAAGAAGGGCACATTCCTTTGGCATGATATATTTTGGAAAAAAGTACCAAGGCCATAACTGGCGGGGGGTGGGGGGGAAGTCTGCTTTTCCTGTTTTGGTACAGTAATGTTCATTATTTTCTTTCTTACTCCTAATGTTTTCACAGTGGCTAACAGCTCGAGCACTACAGGCTTAAAGAAACATTGCATTCGTTCTCCTTGGGTTTGTCTGATTTTGGCAGGGCTCATATTCACCAAATACCAACATTTGCTGCTTTGACTCTACAAACACTGGCAGGGGTGGGAAGTGCAGTTTTGCTCAGCGGGTTGCCCTGCGCTGTGAGAATAAGCTTTTTATTTCTGAGGATCCCATTCTTTTATCTAGCAGGATAAGTGCTTGGGATTGCTTGCTGAACACTGGCTCAATGCCTTTTAATAAATATCACAGGTAGATGATGAACATTGTTTTCTTTGAGGGCTTTTGTTGTTTTCTCAATATTCACCTATTACTTGATCTGGACAGATACTAAATTAAATCTCAGGAGGGCTGATGGATCCATGCAAACAGTACTGTTGTGTTCCGTTCAGACAGTTCTTGTTTGGTGCTCACAGTGCTTCTTGTGCTGTCATGGAGGCACAAGTCACAAGCAAAGGATGTACACAGAGCTTACTGGCTAATAACTTTGAGGTGGTCAAGGCTTGTCCTGACAGCTGAATTTCAGGTCAGTTATAACTTGAACATTAATTAGTGAGATCGAATGGTTTATTGAGCAGCCTGTAACTTGATGCTAAATGAAATCATTCCCTATGTGTGAGGATGTGAATACCTTCAGTAAAATATACTTCTGGTGCTGCTGCTCTAAGCTGCTGGAAGAAATCCATCTCATCAAAACAAGCATCGATGTGATTATTAGCATGTTAGTCCCAAGACACAAAGCTTTATCAACAGAAAATTAACTGAATGTGATGCTACTATTCATTCTCTTTACATTGCCTGATATTATGCAGTGAATGTAATGAGGCTTGTTGAAGAACTGCCGCTCACTGTGATGTTCCAGGAAAGAGATGTACCCTAGGAGACTTGTTCACTAATCAAACATTTAACATGAAATACAACATTAAAATAAGTGGAATGGTTTCAATCTGAGATCAGCTTTGCATGCTCACTTGAGTGAATTGCATCTTAGTCTGGAAAACATCCAACTAAAAAATCCTGTTTCCTAGTTGCTTAGAAGCTTTATAGAAACTGATCATCGGTCAGAGCATTAGACATCTACTATTTCAGTAAAAACTAAAGCTGCAAAATAAATGCATATTGTTCAGGAACACATTCTGGAAATTGCCATAGAATCTCATCAAGTCCAAGAGAGAAACAGATTATAAGGACATGTGTGTAGATAAGAACATCCAGACTTACACTAAGAAGGATAAACTTGCTTGCTTCAGGTACACAGCATGGTTTAGGAAGACTATTTCCATACCAGCAGTGCATTAAATAATGGTTTCCTTTCTTGGATCAACTTTTGGAGTCATTCCTTACTGATTACTGAACATTCCAGGCCCAGGAGCATGGACTTCATGGAGTATAGGTATGAGCCAATAATGGAATTATTTATAATCTTTAAGATTTTTCTGACTTTTAACACACTCTTGAATGTTTTAAAGCACAAAAATCTGTAAGCTTCTTGACAAGATTTATAGAACCGGTAGGAAATGTGTTTTATGGCTATATGGTAGACTTTCTTTGAGAATAAATGATATTTTAACAGAATAGTTGTGTTTAGGAGGTAATTCTGGTTAACCGAGGCTTATTTAGACCTGTAGAGCTATTTCTTAAGGGAATATGTATTTTTTTAAAGTAATTCTTATCTAATTCTATGCACTGGATTTTTCTATACAAATTAAGAGTAAGTTCTTAGAAGGTTTAAGATACTTAAGATTCATTCAGCCTGAATAAGGAAATTAATGAAACAATGTCCTAGAATGTGGAACTGTCATTGACTGATGCAAAATAAGTTCCAAATAAAAGTGATAATGAAGGAACTTAGAAGATATAGAAAAGACACTAGAGACAAGGTAAAAATATAACCTCTGTTTTGATATGGTTACTACTTCTTTTGGAGGGCTGAAAAATCCAAAGCCCCATGAATTTTAGCCTTGGAAGTGACTGCAGGCAATCTTGAAACAGCAGCTGAGTAGCCCTGGAAATGAGTTTTCCTCAGTGACTATGCAATGGGCTTGTGGTTTCAGTGACATGCTGACTCATCCCAGTCAACCTCATTTGTGAGTATGTAAACCAGAAAACTGCTCCTGCTGATAAAGCTGTAGTGTAGCTATAAACATGTCAGTTATTTACTTGCCAAACAAAGAAGGCCTGTTATTTCAAGGTGTTCAAGAGGTTTCTCTGCTTAGATAAAACACAATAGAAAGCATATATATGGCTTGTTTAATGGCCTATATGCTGGGAAGGTTTTCTCTTTTCCTTGAAGTATTTTTTCAATTCATTTGTCAAAGCAAGAAATAATTTTTTCCTTTGTTGCTAATTGGAGCATACCTGAATTAGCATTTGAGGAAGCAACTCGATTGTAAGGCTACCGTTTTCCAAACCATGGCCATAAAAGTTGGACTTCCTGTTGAAGTGCCAGTTGGGCCCTGTGATAAAACTTTTTCCTGAAACTACAGGATGCTTTTTTTTCTTTATAATTGGCTTCCAAAGGACACCTGACCAATGTTAAAGAAAATGGTGGAACCTTTGTTCTGTGCTGAGAAACCACCAGCTTTCCTCCTGAATCCTAGCAGTAAAGACATTTCTTACAGCCAATACTTAGAATTGGTTTTGAGCTACACACCAGCAACAAGAGGGATGATAAAATACTGTCGAGTTGATAAGATAAAAAAACCCTGATACCATTAGTGAGCTTCTACACATGAATATTAAGAGATATGGTTTGATCCTTTAGGGAAACCACCAAATGAGCTCTGGGATCCCAGAGTTGAGGCCACACTGACTGATTTGTATGTTGTGCTTGCCATTGAGGGTATATGTCTCTAGCCACTAACATGGCCATTTTAGCAGAACCTTTTTTAGTCTCTTTTCTGAAGGAATTGAGTTGTCTGTACCTCTCCTTGTGGATAGAAGAGTCTTCAAGATGTGAAACACCCACACACTTAAAGTAAGGCTGGAAAGAGGGAGGCATCCTATTAAGACTGCCTTAAGAGCAGCATTTCATCAAAGATCATGCAGGGGAGAACAATTGGGAGTACTTCATACATTGGAGAAGTTCCAGTGTTGACACCTCTCAGGTATTAAAAAAACAAAACAAAAATGAAAACAAAACAAACTGTACCCTGGATAGTATATCTGAGAAAATCCTTTGCTTGGATATATGATAGTGGTTGATTCCCTGCTGCAGATTAGTCAGTTAACAAGTCAGTCAACCAGAGGACACCATTCTGCTGGAGACCAGGCAGGCCATTCCCTGAACTGTCATTGGAGAGCTATTCCCTGACGTGAAAACATACTTACCTTTCTCAAATTCACAGTTCATTGAGTGGCTGCTTTCTAAATTAGTTTCTTGAGAGTTGGATAGTAGAGCCTGTGCTCAGTTGCATTGGGCTGTCTTTCCTTCAAATCAATGTCCAAACTGTGAGCAGGCAGGAATTGTATGTTGCTCTAAGGTCTGTGTAGGACCAAAGTGCAGCTCCTCTTGTGAGGATGTTCTTGAAACAGCTTTTCAGATGTTTGCTTGTGTAGTGCTTTGTTCTTTCACCTTTTTGTTTTCCTCAAAATCATCCACCACAGTCAAAGTCTTACCTCAGAGTACCTGTTTGAGGAAGCAGTTCAAATTCTTTAAGAAGTTGAAAACCTTTTAATCTAAATGGTTAATATTTATTTTTTGAAATCTAAGTTTGAGATGGTCTGAAGTATTACAACACTGATATATAAAATAGAATTGCATTACATTTCCTGAGATACAATTTTTCATTTAGGCATTTTTAGTGACAGTGATGTCATCTCAATCAGATATGGTCAGGTTCTTCACTTAGGTAGAAAACTGTGTCCAGCAGGTGTAGGGAGGTTCTCCTCCCCCTCTACTCTGCCCTAGTTAGACCACATCTGGAATGCTGTGTCCAGTTTTGGGCTCCCCAATTTGAGAGACAGGGATCTACTGGATAGAGTCAAATGAAAAGCTACAAGGATGATCAGGGGACTTGAGCATCTCCCCTGTGAAGAAAGACTGAGGGAACTGGGGCTATTTAGTCTTGAGAGAAGACTGATCTTATTAATATCTATAAATATCTGAAGGGTGGGTGTCAAATGGAAGGGGCCAATCTCTTTTTCGTAGTGCCCAGCAGTAGGACAAGGAACAATGGGTATAAACTTGAGCATAGAAGGTTCCACCGCAACATGAGGAGGAACTTCTTTACTGTGAGGGTGACAGAGCCTGGAACAGGCTGCCCAGAGAGGTTATGGAGTCTCCTTCTCTAGGAGAGAATGCTCCCGGATGTGTTCCTGTGTGACATGCCCTAGGTGATCCTGCTTTGGCAGGGGGCTTGGACTTGATCTCTAGAGGTCCCTTCCATCCCCTAACAATCTATGATTCTATGACTGAATGACTGGCTGCTGCTGCCACCTCTTGCTTGGGGAGGCAGGGGGTGGAACAGACTGGCTGCCACTTCTGGGATCAGGTGAAGTGAGAAACCTTAATTGAACAGCCTGTGCTGTAGAAAGCTTAAAGATTAAATGAGACTGAGCTTGGCTTTTGCAGTGTTACTGGAATAACTGGTAGAGCAGTAATGTAAACACAAGTATGTCAAGGATTGAAGGCCAAGAGAAAAGATTTCAAAACTGATACATTTCATTACTGTAGCTTTATTTGTGTACAATGAAACAAATTACTTTCAACTAAAAATAAAAATTCTGTCCCATCCCACTGTTTCTTCCCTATTAAATGGTGAATAAGTCTGCCAGATACAGATAGATTAATTTATGGGACCTTCATGTTGGCATTTCTAATGCCACAGAAAGACAAACCCATAAAAAAATCAGGTAGTGCTTCAAGTTTTGCAACAAAGGAAACAAACACTTGTAATTCCTGTTTTTGCAATAGAATTTCTTCAGCTGTGCCCTGTCACCATCAGATATACTGAACATGTGCTACAATTAAGAGGTACTGGGCTTGTGGGCACTTAGTAACTCATGTACATATTCATATTTTTCTCTAGAAAATTAGAAGTATAGCAGCTCTATTTTTTTACCATATTTTAAAATGAATTAGAGCAGAAACTGTTCAAGAGGCATTAAAAAAGACTAGTTGAAAATGCTGTTGAATGCTAGAAATTCCAGAACTGTCACTTCCAACAAGTACAAACATTATTTAGCCTTTCAAATTCTGATTTCTTTTCAGAGAAGTTTCATTTGGCCTTTCTATTCAACTTTTGAGGTTCATCCTTTCAAGATTTTCTACGCAACTAAAAGGATTAGAAACTTTTTTCATCATAGGCAAATATTTTTAATATAATTGCACAGTTTCAGGAACCAGCATGTAATATCAACTGATGTGATGTTAAATCCCAGGAACTGTAGATGCTATTAACACAACAGTATGACAGGCACTGGGCTTTGGTAGCAGCCTTTTCTGGCTCTCACTCTGTGCCCTGCCTCTCACTTTATGGTCTTTGCTTTGCATCCACAGGAGGTTTGTTCCAGGCTACTGCAGCCCTGAGGAGAAAGCAGGGGGGCCTCAGTGATAGCAATCTTAATAACAGCAGTGGCTTTTCATAACATGTGGTGTTTTCCATGAGGGCTATCATCAAAAAAAGTATTTGCAACCATGGTCTATATAGGACTCCGAAGTGCGTTGCTGTTGGAAAAGTCTAAACCCAAACAAAATTGCTGTGGCTGCTCCCTCAATGCCAGTGCTGCAACAGGCACCGTGGTTGAGCAGGGCTAATCTCACGGGGATGGGCAGGGTGTTGTGCCACAGCTATTTTAAAAGGTTGGATGGAATCACTGTCACAAATGACTAGTCTAGTTCAAAATCATGTGAATGTAACAAAAAGACTTCTGCTTAAAGAAAAGTGCTTGTGAAACTTCTGTACCTGTGGCAAGCCTGGCACTACTTGCTGCAAAGTTCCTGTTGGGATCAGAAGCCACTGTGTGCAGGGCTGCAGGGTTGGATGGAGTCACTTGCTTTTTTGAAGCCATTTTCTTCAAAACAGATGTACTTTAAGTGGTCTAGGACTTTGGGAAAATGGTGGTTGCCCCGTTGCCACAAACTACACAAGAAAATTATATTTTAAGTGTTTTGGCAAATCTAAAAAAGGACCCTTTTTTTCCTCACAAAATTTTAGTTTCTCTGTTGCAGTTCTGCGTTCTTTATGCTTTGACTCTAGAATGAGTATCTTGATTAACTGCGTAGGATGTAATAGCTTAATTTCTGCAAAGCTTAATTTCTTCAAACCTACCTCTCTTCAGACATTCCAGTGAGACTATGGCTTAAGGTATAACAGACTTTATCAACAGGAAAACCTGCAACATTTAGGTTAGCTTATTTAAAATCCTTTGTTATCTGTCCCAGTAAGTAAAAAAACATCCTCAAAACTGTATACACACGTTGAAGACGTGAGGCTCTGAACAACCACAGATCAACTTTCTGAAAAGGGAAAACAATTTGGAGTGAAAATTATGGGAGATATGAAAGACAAATTCTTAAACACCTAGTTTACTGGCATATATATCTAAAGAAAATTCTCTAGGAGTCCTGTTCTGCAACTTCAAGGGTAGCAAAATCAAGGCTTTGGTTCCCAATGCATATACACTGAAGTAACTCCTAATTAATCCATGTTGTTCCTACGGTGTCAGAGGCTTCCAGTGATGCTGTATTTTTCCCTTCTGGGTGGATGATTTTCCACAGGTCAATGAATGATGAATCAAACGTTTACAGCTTTATCTTTTCAGTTCATCATATTAAATAAGCCTAAGATATATGTCCGGGTAGAGATGTGATTAGCTATAACTTGATGATAGGTAAACTAATGATAGATATAAACATAGATGTATGATTAAGTAAATCATAGATAAGGCAGAAATCATAGAAATATGAAAAGCAATGTATATTTGTGTTAGGATAAATATGAGCTCATATCTTAATACATCTTACAATATTATAATCTTCTGACTTTAAATATATAAAATATGAAAGATATGCTAGAACTCATGCTTCTGACTAGATATAAGCAGATTCTGAGCAGTTTTCAAGTAGTATATAGAAACTTCAGGGTTATGATTTACTTTAAGCTGAACTTCAAATAGGAAAGTTTTCCACTGATCTATCCCTACCAGTTTCTGTAGACTGTAAATAGGGCTGTGTCCTCAGAACTCCAATAGATCTGGATTACACTGAAGACCCTTAAAGATGGAATGGGAACTGCCTAATATTTTTACTGAATGAGAAGCTTCTTTTTTTTTTTTTTCCCCTTTTAAATAGGCAGTTGGCACGCTGAATTTGTACAGAATGTCCCCACTAGCCAGATGGTGGGGAGGAGGGCATGCAGTGCAAGCTTCAACTCTTTAAATTAAATCCCCCTCCGGTGCTTCTTGGCTTGTTGCAGAGGCACAGAATGGAGCTGACGTTAGCCCCCGATTTACTGAAGGGAGGTGGGGTGTGTGCAGCCCAGTGCAGGGCACTCCGGGGCCCTTTCACCCCTCCCATTGTGACAGGCTGGTGGAATATGGAGTATGCCCCCCCAGTTAATGTGATATGGCCAAGGGGTTTGTCCCTCCCATCATACCCACTCTTGCCAGTTTCAGCTGGGGCTGTATCCAACCCTTGGTGATGCACGGACTTGAGCATGGGATCTATACTTTAATGGAAGAGCCAGGCTAACGATGGTGACATTGCTGGGAAATATTCTAGCACCCATTTCCAAGGCTTCACCTTTTTGTGCTGTTGTGAAATGGATGTTTGCTTTTTAATCCTGTTGTGCTGAAGTTTGATACTCACCAGCAGTGGTATGGAAATACTTGGTCCCACCTCTGTTTTGCTCTGTCACAGGCTTGTGTAGCTGGGTAAGGAACCAGGTCAGAACAGCCTTGTTAAATGTGGGTATTTTTACCATCTTTACAGAGTTTCCATGTGTCACATAACCAGTGTGTACAGTTTTTACTCCTCCCCTTTTCAGCCTTGCTGTTGGGGTCCATTAAGAATGCATCTGAATACACTTAGTCTTTCCATCACCATCTGGGGTTACCTTAAGGTTGGGGGTCTCTGTTAGAGTATGTAACTGCAATAGAAGCATACTACATTACTTTTATCAGTAATCTTTACCAGCTTAAAAAAAAACCAGTGGTCTGAGGTCACATTTTTAAAGACATAAGGGAGGAAAAAAATCCTCTGAATACTTTACTTCCATTTACATACTCATAATAGTAATTCTGAAAATAAAAAGCAAAGTGGAGTGTGATCTCTCCTTTGAACCAAAAGTTTGTAATGAATTTCCCCCAACCTGAAAAGCTGCTGCATGCTTTCACTTGATAGAATTTTTGGCTCTGGGTCTGAATAAAATTACACAGCCCAACACATTATATATAGTTAAGTGTTTTATCAAACAAATTATCTTATTTCTTGCCAGGAGCCGAAATCTTACAACTACGTAAACATCTGTTTACTAACTGCCACCTCCTCACTGAGTGTTACCTTCACCCTGTTTTACCCCCACCAACAGTCTTGAAAAAGAATTTCCAAGTGCAGCCAGACTTGGCAAGATGACTTGTCTGTAATATATGCAGCATTCCTGAAATTCTTGGCACGTTGGCTTTGAATCAGTTCAAGCTAAAGGACTTCACTACTGCTGGGATTGTTAACCATTTATAGTTTCGTTGTTGAAACGTCTTATTCTCCACCACAGACATCTTACTATGATGCAACTGAAATATTTTAAAAGCAAATGGGTGTTCTTCTCTCACACTTAACAAATTGCAGCAATCCTTTGGCAAGACATAAGCCTTTACTGGGAGCAGTTTTCCACCCTCTCCTGTACTCAGGCCATACCTGACAGCAGTTGACGGTGCAGGGGAGAGGTGCCTTCATCCAGACATCCTCATAAGGTGTGTTGCCCACCTCAGCTAAGACTCCCAATAGTAACTTGCCTCACAGCACATTTCAATTAGAGTGCCATCTCCTTAGAGGTGTCTCTTGGCTGTCTTACAGGCAACAAGAAACCAACTCTTCACAAAAGTAGGGTTGTCTCTGGAAACACGAAGCCTCAATAGATAGGCTGGAGGCACTTCTGAGAGCTTCCATTTCTGTAGTGAAGCTTTTACTGGAGTAGTCAGCTTTGAAAACCATCACTGAGGGTTAGATAGAAGCAGCTGAAGAGGTGTATATGCCTTACATGAGGGGAGGGGAAACATCTATGGAAAATATGCAATTAATATTTTTAACTATTTCAAAACAGTGCAGCTGAAGGAAGAGAATGGCAGGTGAGTATGGAGTAGGTGAGAGAGATGGAAAGTATTAAGAAAAGCATAGAAGATGAAATACAGGCTTGAGATAACAGCTGAAAATGAATTCATTTAGTCTTTTCCCAAAGGACAGATTAAACCAGATTTTCCTGTGTGCTCCAAGAGTGTATGTTCACAGCAGTGCAAACTGATTGAAGGCTGGAGCTCCTGCACTGCCCACACCACCTTCCTGCACCAGCTCCGGGAGGTCAGCAGGAATGCCTTTGGTGTGGTGGGCTTTCATCTTAGCTGGATCAGCTGGGTCACTGGAGCTGGGTCACCAAGAGGTGGCAGTGCCAGGGCAGCATGCAGCCTCAGGGAAAGGAGAGCCACGAAAGCCTGGTATTCTGTCAACTGAAATGGTTGTGGTGCTGCACCCCCTCTCTGAACATAGGATGTTAGCAGGGATGGGATGAGGGAGTTAAATTTAATGGTGTGTTAAAAATCAGTGAAATCTAATTTAAGACTGCCACAAACCGAAGTTCCTTAATTAGCATAACTGCACAGTGTCAAGACAGAGTTGAGCTCAGGTAATTTGAAAATGTAGCTATATTTCTTACATCTTAACATGCTCAGATGTATTAAATGAAATAGGTACTTGTTTCCTCTGGGAAAACTGTACCATTTTTCTTTTAAACTTTATATATATATGGATTTTATATTTATCTATATATGGCTTTTATTTTT
>WTSP01000943.1:0-41427 GCA_025331215.1 Actenoides lindsayi | reverse complement strand
AGGATTTCGCAGGGGGGCGGTGCTGGATGTGGGGGTGTGTGGGGGGGGGGGGGCGGGGGGTCGGGGAAACCCATCATTTGAGTGAAACTCTTGGTGTTTGGGATAAGAACTGCATGAGTGGTATAATGCGGTTGGTGAGAGAAAAAAGGAAGTTAAGAGTTGAAGGAAGTATAGGTAAATCCCAGATTAGAGATCATATTCCACAGTAATTAAACAAGGGGTCTTGAAGTACAGAATAGACTGAAATGTCAAGTTTTCTGTTCCTAACCCCAAGCTGTGGTGTTCACACCTAGACTTGTGTTTCTCTAGCTTCTCAATCTCTTTTTATTCCCTTGTCTTCAACTCAGAGTACTAGCTTCTGTAGCAATCAAAGAAGAATATACTACATCTTCAGTGAAAGGAAATAGAAATCCCATATATCCCACACTCCAAGATATGTTTTCATCTGCTCTTCTCACTCTAGCAGTTAGAGCAAATCTAGTTTATAAGTATGGGAAGACTTAATCACTCTACTAGAAACATAATTAAAAACTCAATTTCCCTTTTAAAGCCCATCTGACTAAGCTCACCATGTATGACACCACTCAAGTCAAAAGAAAATTGATCCTTGCATGCCTATGGGGTGCAGCTTCAGTGTTGCAACGAAACTGCGGAGTAATTGGTTCTGAATGCTCTTCAAATGAACATACGAAGGACAAATTAAGCAATTAAGCTAGAATGCTGTCAGAACAGTGAATTTATTAACTTGCTAGAGAATGAAAGATTATTTTTTTTTGAGCAGGTAAGTTAGTATCTGCCATCTTAAACGGATACTGGGTACCTTGGCGTCTCTCAGAAAATATTCTTGTCTACTCAAATTTGACATTGGTAGTGATCAGATTTTTGCTTTCTGGTGCCAACCTACTGTCTGGAAAGTGTATTTTTTCCCCTTAAAGATTTATCTCTTTTTGTTTCACACAGCCTTTGGCCAGTAATTCATGTTGTCCTTAGATAAAATATGTTCTATATAGTAGGCCAAGTCTGTAATGACCAGTTTGTTCTCATGCATTTCTCACTAACTTTGTAAGTAGGAAGAACGTGTAGAAGTGGAATAGGTCATGGAACAAAGTGAAGCGCACTGGGCATCTGTTTTACCCTTTTAGAGTTATCTTTACTGGTGCAAATTGTTTCTAACGGAATATTTATTCTTTTCTTCCATTGTCTTGTCCTCTGTCTGAGAGAAAGGATTTGTTAGCTTTTGAAGCTGGGAATGTGAAACTTCTGAATAGTTCTGCAAGAGAGCTGTATGAAGTTTGCAGATAGTTTTACTCCGTGCCTTTTAGCAGGAGGTTCAGGACTGCCATTTTTTTTTTTTACTAGGTTTTTTTTTCCAATTTGGCTATTTTGAGTCTTACCTAGGGGTGTTTGTGACTTTGAGAAAATAAGCAGAACCAATTGGTTTTATCAATATTCCTAAGTTCTTCTCACTCTCTAGAGCTGAACTCAGTGCTGAGCAGATAAAAATATAAGTATATAATTTGCTGCTTATTGGGTTTCAGGGAAAGCTATGGTAAAAATTCATTATTGAAAATGTCTGGTGATAGCTGTAGCTGATATCTACATGCTGACATTAAATGAAAGGAATTGTGGGGCAAATGAAAATGGTAACTTGCAATGCTGGTATAAATATTCCAATTACTTGAGTTAGACTAATTGGGAAAAGATTTTCAAAAGCAGCCTTACAGTTAGGTGGAACTGAAGGGCTGGTGTCTGGGTGCTTGGAGCCAAGGAGTTTGTTGTTTGGTTTTTTCCCCCTCTTTTTCTTCCACCTGTCTTCATATGGTTCATAACTTAAAACAGCTGCATAGGGTTTATGAATTCGCAAATATACACAAATACACACAATATATACAATATACACAAATATTGTTGAATCCCCAATGGGTTCTTGGATGTTCTTGGGTTGAAGAGCTCAAGTTATCCAACTTAAAATTTTCAAACATTGCGAGCTGAGTAAGAGACTGTTCTAAGATACTCGTGTAAAGTTTCATACAACAATTAGAAAAACACATCTAAATATATTTATTCCTACGTCCTTGTACAGAAGAAGAGATTCCAGCCTCGATAAAGAAAGCAAAGTTTAGCATTTATAAATCTCTGAAGAACTGTGACAAGGAAAAATAGTGTTGAATTTTTTTTCCCACTTTACATTCAGCTCCTAGTTTATCGTTTCTGTATGCTCAGTTTGCTTTGTACCTCTCTGCATATTGTAAAGATAAAGAATTGACATGTGAGTTAGAAATTGTATTAAGGGTAGTTTTTTAAAAGCAAAGCAACTCAAGGTAATGGAGGCCTGCACTTAGTAGTTTACATGAAATAGTGTTCTGTCACTTGTCTGAAAGACACAGCTTCTTCTTTATGAATACACATGGAGCCTAACAAATTTTTCTGAATATTTCTCCTTTGACCTCTAGGAGTCATTGTATAAGAAGATGCTGTGGAATGGCTGATAACTCACCAAAATAAAATTAATGGCTCTTACAGGGCCTGCAAAAGCCATAAGGAGTACACTTTATAGATCACACACAAGGACAACTAACTTTTATGGTCTTTTATTTGACTGGCTTAAAAAAATCACCTTAATTGTCCAACAGGCGAATCCAGGAGCGGGATAAACAGCGGCTTGATCGAGCGCAACCAGAAGAAGAACTTCAGTGGCAAAAAAAAATCCAGGAAGATGAAAAACAAAAAAGGGAAGAAATAACCAAGAAGAAGGAAAGTGATGAAAAGGGGAAACAAGAAATGCAAGAGAAACTGAGTAAGCTTTTCCAGCCTCATCAGGAGCCAATCAAGCCAGCTGTCCAGGCTCCCTGGTCAAATGCAGGTAGAGTAAAAACTCAAGAAGTGCTGTTGGACATGCCTTTGGAACAATTATTTTCTGTTTTGTCATTTCATTTGATACTGAGGAATATTACGTTTCAAGATTGGGGTGCTAGTCTTATTAAATTAAATCATGTATGGATTGAGCTCTAGGCTCCCAGAAGTTGTTCTTTTAGGCTTCACTGTTCTTCCCAAAAGTATGGCTTTAGCAGAGTGTAAAGCACAGTTAATGAGATTCACGGTGCTAACTGAAGAGAGAGTCTTAGCTGTAAGTTGTTGTAAGATCTTGATGCAAGGTATCAAAAGTTATTTCTGTGCATTTGTTTAGAATCCTTACTTTGGTGTGGATTTTTTTAGAATAATGGCAACATGTCACTCAGTTATCCTTTTTTCCTCTTCCTCATTCCCCGTGCATGTGGTTTACTGAACAAATGACTTGAAGACTAAGATTTGATCCCCTTTTTTTCTGCTATGCACATGATTACTTTCAGCTGAGCACTTTTTCTTTCCATTATAACCTGATTTTTGACCATATTGGGAAACATGGTTCCCCCATAAGTGGCTTTGATATGTATGCAAGAGAACTGATTAGGCATGTAATATTTGTTTAAATATTTGATCGAAGGAATGCATAAGGAGGAAATTTTTAGCCCAAATCTAGAACAGACTTAGTCTAATATGTCCCCTTGATTTGTTTTATTTGTGCAGAGCAGCAGAGGGCACTTTTATGACTGAATAGGCAAAATAGGAAGTGCTTTATACAAGGGCAATTTAGCTTGTCACTGTCACTTTGGGGGTTTTCTGTATTCTTTTTCTAATAGTGCATCTTTAGCACGTAATTATTTTAAAGCACCATCTGTAAGTGATCTCTCTTCAGCCAATCTGTACATACTAGGACATCTTGAAACATCTTTCTTGCCAGTATAGTTTGGCTGCAAGTGAAGCTGATACACAAGCAGGTTCTAAGACTATTTGGGATACATTTGATATATGCAAGAACATCACTGTTTGAATTTCAACTTATGGCTGATCAGATTTAACACACAAAATCGTTGAAGTGTTTAAGAAGTCATATATGATGCATCATAAGTACATGATTCTATGAAAATAGTTGTATATATCATAAAAGTTAAAATATAGTAATTTTTTACATGATGTTTAGAAGAGAAAATAGCAAGAAAATTCTATTTTAAAGAATTCATTTTCATATTTCCCCTTGAGTAAAAGTAAGGTAATATACTTTCTACAGGCAATGTAAGGTTTGTCAATTTTTGTCTCCAATTTCACCTAATTTTTCAAATATTTAAGAATGTGATTTGATTATTATTCCCCCCCTCATTCTATCTGTGTGTTTTTCTCTTTGCTCAGAAAAAGCTCCTTTAACCATTTCTGCTCGTGAGGATGTAAAAGTAGTATATTATAGAGCACTATATCCTTTTGAATCAAGAAGCCATGATGAAATCACCATTCAGCCTGGCGACATAGTCATGGTAAGAAGGGATTGTGATATTACTTGAAAAAATTACTTAAGCTTTTCCCTTGGCAAGATTTTTTACAGGCTTGAGGAAAATATTTTAGTGAATACTGAAACTATGTGATATGACATAGTAACTCTATTGTAATAATGGATAGCTTCTAACAGTTGGTTTTAAGTGTGAAGTTTAAACATAATCTAGGAGTAGATCGTTTCAGTTTTAGTATGCTGTGTATGTCTGTCAATGTGTTCCTATAAAAGCTCCTATAAAAAAGTTATCTCGGTGAGAGGTTTCTTGTCCTGAATGATACCTAGGAAATAGAGTTACTGTTATTTTCTATTGAGAGTGTGACTATTATGTGTGGAATCAGAACCTGGCTTTGATAAATAAAGTGTGTTTCTAATAAGAAATTTACCTTTTTGTAGGAATAGTAGAAGAGCAGTGTAAGAATTCTTATTTTTTTTAATGTATTTTTGCCTTTATTAAGAGAATGTGAAGCCCAGTGTAATACTATGAAACAATTACGCTAAACTACAAGATGACTACACTTCTGTCATGGTCACCTAAACATTGACATAGTCTTTGTATGGTGGTGATACTTCCTCAGTAATGCTGCATATTTTTTTTTACCACTCTTTGGTGACAATTTTTTATACAATCTAGTGTAACTGTGACTTGGAATTGTTTGTATGATGATTTAGTCTGTGGTGGGTTTTTTTAATCTGCTTAACTCTTTGTGATATACTTTTATTTTAAAGAGGATATACAGTAGATAAAATGTTACTTCTAAAAATGGACACCTCAAAACCTAACAAGCTTGTTGCAGGTGTGCTGATATGGAAAAATTTCCCTCTTTTTAAGTAGATGATGAGCTATAGGGATATGATCAGCCTTTATCTGTCACGTTAAACTCTAAAGCAATATTCTGCTTTTGTCTCTATCTCTAAAATTATAGTTCTGTTGTTAATGATTGCAGTTATTAAATATATGTATATTAATCATTTACAAGTATCATCTTACCATTCATATGTCTGTTCATAATGAAAATTCCTGGTGTGACTATTAAATGATACCTTGTTCACTGTGGGAAAGTGTATTCATTGTAGCGTTCTACCCAACAAAATAAATTTTAAGAGCTGTTGTCTTTAGGCACAGTTTAGTAAGAATGGATTTTGGAAAAATTGCTCTTTGTAGACTTTCATAAGTTGTAATGATAACTAATTTTTAAAAAGCATGTATTCTGGGGAGATGAGCCTTCATCTCTCAGCCTTTTTAGCTTTTTTTATTGTTTGTTTCTTAATTGATTCATGTGTCTCACTGAAGTATTTGTGACTAGAATTCGCTTTTGGAAAATAAAAGACTAATTTGGGATTAGTAGCACTACTGAATGACTCAGGAAGAGGCCCAGTGTTGTTCTGAATAACAATGTGATGTGTTGTTATTCTGCATCAAGAAATAGTATTTGCCAGTCAGCTGTTAAATGAGAGAGGATACAGGTACATGTTTCTCCTCAGGCTATTGAAACATGCTGTGTCATCATGCTTTTTTTGGAAATAGATTGTAGTCTGGACATAGAAGTAAACGGGGTTTTTTTGTTTTCCCTTGAGGAAGAGCAAACACTATTAGGTAGACTTGCAGGAAAATAACAGTTTTGCCAAAAATGTATAATTTTAAGGAGCACTTCACATTTTACGAAGACTTTGAGGTAATCTGTGGTTTCCGATATGTTACATTTGGATTTTATTTTAACTTACCCCAGAAAAGTAGAGTAACTACTTCGAATTTTCTTTATTTAACTTGCTTTTGACAATAATTAAACCTGATGACTGATTCTTGTGGGATTTATCTCCTGCTCTGTAGTAATTGCTTAATTGAGTTACTCTTAGAAAAGTTAATATAAGTTAAGACACTTTTGTGCAATGTGTTATAATTCTGCCTTGCTTTAAATCATTGCTTTCCTAATGGAGGTTAAAAGGGAATGGGTAAGTGTGCTGTATGACTGTTAGGAAGTCTATGCAATTTATTCATTTTCATAAATACAGATTTTGTTACCATGTAGCTTGCTTGTTTTTGAACTCACCTAGGGTAAAATTAACAAACTAGCTCACATTGTCAAAAGTAATTTAAGCGCAATAGATCAGAACTTACTTTTGATAATGGGCATTTGGACTCCTAGACTCTTCTCTGTCCTTCAGTGTTTGTCGTGTCCTGTGGTTCTAAAAGGTTTGAGTTGGGTTATGTTTTCTGGAAAACAATAATTTATAAGCTTACATGTTAAAGAGTGTCTAATTTATGACATAAATGCGACTCTGTGGCTAAGCTGATCTGTACAATTAGGAGTTTACTGTGTGCAACAAAATAAGTATAGCTTAGAATAACTGTGTTCTAACACAGACAAATTTATCACTTCACCATTTAACCACTTATAAATGGCTTTGTGTGTGCAGGCTTGTGCAGTCATGTCCTGTAATCATATAGCTGTACGTAACATACCACCCAAACTGTAACTGTCGTGAGCAAAGAATCCAGCTGAAGCCTAAATCCATTCACTGTGCACGTGGGAACCATGCTTAAATCTTGGATGTAAATAGGACTGCAGAATTCATTATGTCAGGATGACTTGTGGCTTTAATAGATGTATAGCTTGTAAATAGTTTTTTTACGACAGTGTAATGCACTTTTACACTGTGCATGTATCTGAGACCTGTCTTGGTAGAAATGAGGGAGAAGGATGAGGGTTTATGCTGAAAGGAAAACTATTTGCAGTTTGAGGAGTGCCTTCTGCTTGCCTTTCCAGTACACGTTAGTTATCTGTTAACTGATTTATCTTGTGCAGTGGTTTAGAAAACGTGTGGGGTGTGGGCTGTATTTTTTCTTAATTCTTCCACTTTTTAATGACAGGATTTTTGTATTTTCTCTTAAGTTGGATTCCTGCTTTCTCTGCTTCTTACCTTTCTATGTTCTTTAAATTTCTGTCACTGCAAACTAGATTGATTTATACTCCTTACTATAACTTAACCAATTTTTTATCCGGGAACAAATATTCTGAGCCAAAAAAGCCATGCCTCTTTCAGGGCTCTGTCTGCTCAAGAAGTTAAGTTTCTACTATGTGTATGAATATATGTATACAGTGTAGGGAATTCTTTTCCTTTGGACAGCTCCTTGAAGTAAATTAATGGATTCTGTTGTTGCTGATAATGTTTTATATAATACAGTTTATTTAAATAAACTTAAGCATAATTCAATTACATATAGGTTAATTATTAAAATACTGGACTGTAGTGGATCTGGTAGCAAGAGAATATAAGGTAAATAAGAAGTTAATAAAGAAGCTTCCATGGGAAGTCTAAAACAAACTCATAATGATATTTTCTCATCAGTTTTGTTAGTTATTGATCGTGAGAGTTAGAATGAATGTTATTTATATTAGACACATAGACAACCTTTTTGTGTTAGATCCTGTTTAGGCATAATTCACGTATGGCCTCTGGTCTGCAGAGCTTATTTTCAACATTATAATAGAAATTCCAGTAGTCTCAAAATACCTAGATCAAAAGCCTCCAAGTGGAATAGAATTAAAACGGTCATTTAATGGATGAACATAACAGACAATGGTACTCTGTTTAGCTTTGATTAAATATTTTTTTTTGTGTGAGTATTAGGATTTGGCTTCATATGTATAGTGAAAATCTACCATAAAACAGGGCTTCTCTTTTTGTGTGCGCGCACTACTGGTGATGCACAAGCCAGGTCAGAGTGGAGTAGGACACTGGAAAGCTGGCCCTTTTGTTGGCAGGCACTAACTGGACCTGTGGCTTTTCCTGCTAAGAGTTGCGCTGCTGTTACTCCTGTCACTTGTGTTCAGTCACTGGAACTAAGCAGTTGTAAGCTGTGGCTCTAACGTGTGGTTGAATAAATAAAAACTAAACCCACATAATTTACTGTTCGGGTGTCCATTTAAAGTCCAGTTGTATTTTGGAAAAAAATAATCTGGAATAGTTTGTTGTAGAGACTTGGGAATGATAGGTGTAAAAATATAAGGAAATTAGAACAAATGAATTTTGAAAAGGTTCAAAGGAATTTACTTCAAGTTCCGGTACTGTATTACAAAACCAGATGCAAATTATGTTTGGTATGAATAACTGAGGAACCAGATTTTTTTATTAATTATAAAGTGAAAATTATCCTTCAAAGGATACATACGCCCCCTTTTCGAGGGTATACATTGAAAAATTAATTAGATAGGATAAACATGAATTTGACTATCCTGATTGGCTGGTTTATGAATAATTTTAACTTGACACAGTCTTCTAAAGAGACATTAAATAAGTTGTTTTTAAAACCCTTTGGTGGTAGTTTGTTTTTTTTTCTCTGTTTGTACAAGACATTTCTTTCTGAAAAATCACAGTGGTTTCTGTATGACTGTGATTCATTTCAAAGGTGCCCTTTTTAGAACATCACCATAATAGATTTTTGCCTTTTCAGTCCTGATTCTTCTCTTTGTTCATAATTCTAGTTACTACCTGACCAACTGGACGCGAGTAGAAGCTATGTGAATATTATGAATGTTTAGATTATTCAACTTGCCATTAGGTGCTGATAATCCATTTCTCTCTGTCTGCTGAGATTCACCCTCTGCTGTGACCTTTCATCACTCCTGTAGTCCTATTCACTGCTGCAGTGGAAATTACGCTCTGTACTGCAGTAAAACCACACTGAACCAGTCAAGCATGTAGTCTGTTTATTTCTAGGTTTGCTTTGAGTTACTAGGGACTGAGACTGAAGAGGGACCCAACAAAAAGCACAAATAATGTGTTGTTTTGCACCAAAAGAGGGATGTGGGTTCCAAATTGATATAGAAGAGTAAAAGAGTTAACCACTGACCTAAGGCAAAGCAATCTATCAGCAGCTCACATGAATGGTCCAGGGACAATCACAGGCAGAAGGTTTGCTGCTTCTAGGCAAAAGAATTGTCCCATCTTTAGTCTAGAGTGACTGGGTTGCACCATTGCCACAAATAATTTTTTTTGCCACAATTTTTTTTTCTTCTCCAAACAAGCATCTGCTCAGGTTCTATTTTATTAAAATCAATAGAGTGAATTTATAGGTGTGTTTCCAACTGTAGAAACATCTAGCTTGAGATGCTACTATATGCTATTTTTATATAATGTCAAATACTGAAAACTCCGTTGACTGAAGAGGATAGTATTTGTTATGCTTTAGCTCATGAAGCATTCTGTTATCAACAAATCCCTCACATTGATAATGGATTTTTAGGAAATAGTGTCAGGTGATTTTGAAGTATAAATTTAAGCATCTCTGACTGCTGTACTGTTACCTGCCCCAGTCAACTCTTGAGTTACACTGTTGTTTGACACTCTTACATATTTTGAAATACTGATTGTTACTGTACTAAGCTGATAGAGAAATTCTTCCCAAAACCAGCCAGTGCTTAAGGTTGGTCATCTGACTTTTCATTACTGGCCTGGGTTTACTTCTGGCTTGACCACTGCTAGGGAAACTGCAGCTACACACAGCAGATTGTTGTTACAAAGTAGGTGTTATTTACATGTTAAAGGTGCAAACCCTAATCATATATAAGGGTTTGCTTGAAAACTAAGATTCTTTTGATCTTTCAAAGAGATTAGATAGCTAGAACACCAAATGTACCAAAATTATTACCAAATACAAGTTATTGCCTTTTATCTTCTAAAATGTTTCTGCAACTGATATTGCCTTGGAGATATTTAGCCACCATATAAATTCAGCAGGGGTACCAAAAGAGAATTACTTCTGTGATTCTTGCTGAATGTGGTTAGCTGCAGCTCACAGAATTTAAACTGGCCACTTTTGATGAAATAGCAAAACTAAGATAGTAGTCTGTCAGTAGATCTTGGAGAACAAATGAGTGAAAAGCTTGAGAACAGTTAACAGGAAAGTGTGAAATTTGCAAAATCGTAGTTTAATGTGATTATAATAATAAGTAGGAGTTAATATAGAGCTGCTAAAATAGCAGCTTTATGGCTTGGCAAAGATGTCAGAGTGAGGAGAAAGAGGAGAGGCCTGCAAATTTACGTATGAAAACTTAGCATGGAATTGTTTTGTATAAA
Source organism: Actenoides lindsayi (assembly GCA_025331215.1). NCBI lineage: Eukaryota > Metazoa > Chordata > Aves > Coraciiformes > Alcedinidae > Actenoides > Actenoides lindsayi. Next base: position 30,983 of record WTSP01000943.1, on the reverse strand, counting down.
TACATCAGTAAATCTGTGGATTTGTTTTGAATTGTCAATGGGTGTTGTTTTTAATATGGCCTGGTTTTTTTGTTGTAATTTCTCAAGAAAAAAATCTAGGAAAACTTGTTAAAAACTGCATTTTGTGTTACTTAAACAAGAAATATCAATATGTAAGGGATATCTCTAGAACTCACTTCTCCCAAGTCTGCTGTACTATGACAGACTTTCAAACAACTGCTTAAAAACTTCTGCCTGGCTTATATATTAGGACTGAAATAAAGTTGTTGGGTTTTTTTTAACATCACCAAGAAGTCCTTTTGGTTTCGGCTTGGGGTAGGGAATAAAAAAATTGCAAAGCAAATTAATAAGATAATTTGCATTGCAAAATGTTCCCTTATCTATTAATACCCATGAAAGGAATAGTTGTCAACATAGTCATCCAAAGGTAAATTAAATAACAACAATAGAATTCTAGGTTGAAGTTGTATTTGTAATAAAAATGTCATGTCTCTGTAACTAGAGAAAGTTAATTACTGTGGATGAGATGGATTGTTTTAAGTAAAAATTCCATTTATATGTTGTGTTTAACTTTCTAATTTAACGTGTCCACAGGTGGATGAAAGCCAGACTGGAGAACCAGGGTGGCTTGGTGGAGAACTGAAGGGGAAAACTGGATGGTTCCCTGCAAACTACGCAGAGAAAATACCTGAAAATGAAGTTCCAGCTTCTGTAAAGCCAGCAGTTGAGGCAGCTGCTGCACCTAAAGTTTCTGTGCATGAAACCACTACAACACTAGGAACACCTGCTTCCACAGAGTGTACTACGACAGCCAATAACTGGGCAGACTTCAGCTCAACGTATGTTTGGGTAGCAATTATCACCTTAAGTGTGACGGAGTCCTTTTTAATCAATTTGACTGTGGTGACAGTTAACACAGAGTAGCAAGACTAGAAAATAAAAACAGCTTGTTGAAGTAACATTTTTTCCATAGTAAATAGTTAAAATCAAGGTCTTGTGAAGTTTAAACCATGCTCCCATCATAGCTGCATGACCAATGAAGAAGGACATACCACAAACAGGATACAGCCCTAAGTGAGGATGGTGACATGGTGGAAATCCCAAGGTGTTCACCTTCCTTCCCTTAAATTTGTTGACAGCAATCATTGAAGGTTCCCAACTTGGATTATGAAAAACATGATAATGACAGAGTTAACATGAAAAGATGATTTAGTAATTCCTTATCACAGAATTAATAAGACTGATGCAAGTAGAATATGTGCCCTCCCCTAGATGTCTTGTGAACTCTTGTTAATGCTGTGTAGTATTATCAACCCTATGTGAATGGGGTTGGGTAATTGTCTTATCTTTTCATCATACAATATATATTTATCTTTTGATCATATAATACGTATTTATAAATTGAAATCTAAATATCTTAGTGCAGTATTGCAGTACCTAGTATGTTCTGTTTCCACATGATCATCAAATAGGTCACAGTAGCTTTTCCATTTATTTAAACTTTTACCATTTTACTGCAAACAATCACTTTTCTGAGCAGGGAGGGTAAGATTGTCTTGAGCTTCCTGGAGATGTCTGGCGCATACTGGAAGAATCATACTTTTGACAAAGCTATTTCTACCCTAAGTAGATAATGCATGCTTTCATGGTTTTCCTAAAAATTAATATTCAGTTTCAATACAAAGTGAGTCCCAGAGCATTTATATTAATAATACTGTCCTTGAAATGATATAGGGGTCAGAGTTGATTTAGTAGGCATTTTAAAGGACAAGAGATAAAAAGGGTAAGAGGTTGCATAAAACCCATTGAAAGAAGTCAATAGAACATAATTGTAAGCAAAAGAAAACTGACAAGGTTTTGAATGAGAAGCAGCAAAGCAATGTACAAGGGAAAGGGATGTGAGAGGTCAGTATTATGAAAGTGTGAAGATTCCAAACCAGTTGTTTGGGTTTTTTGTTGGGTTTTTTTTTTCCTTTTAAGTTATCTCTTTCCACAGTTTAAAATAAAGACTGCATTACTTGAACTTCTGTTGTACTGGGGCACATAGAAGAAATTAAACTAAATTGCAGGAACAGCTGGCCTTTGGCAAGGACAAGAAACTGTTTTTAGATTGCCTTTTTAAGGTAAATTTATTATTAGCCTGTGTTTGATTGCACTGCTTCCACCAGAGGGTTATGATACTCATGGAATGTTCAATTAAATTAACCCAGAATGTGCAGAAAAAAATCTACAATCTTCCTGCACGAGTGTTTAATTCAGTTAAATGGTAGGAATTATATCCCTTTTTTTTGTTGTTTCCTTTTTTTCTTTTTTTTTTTTTTTTTTTTTTTTTTTCCTCTCCCCAGATGGCCAACAAACACTAGTGAGAAACCAGAGACTGATAACTGGGATGCCTGGGCAGCTCAGCCATCTTTGACTGTTCCCAGTGCAGGGCAGCTGCGGCAACGATCAGCCTTCACTCCTGCCACTGTTACAGGATCATCTCCTTCTCCTGTCTTGGGTCAGGTGAGCACCTATATTCATTAAAACTGTTATGACCCAGCACAAGTGTTTTGGGGAAGGAAAGTATCAACACTGACCATACATTCAAACAGTCCTCTGAGGTAGGTAAGCTATTTCAGTTTAGAGTGAGGAACAGGTAGTTCCATTTGCAAAATCTGTGAGAGAATTACTTTTTTTTTAGACTTTGGTGGTCTGTCATTAATATTTTGGCAGGATGCCAGTTTGGGGTCACTTTTTTGGGGATTTCCTGAATCATATGACAGTAAACTTCACTTCAGAGTGGTTTGTAAAGTTAAGTGGAACAGCAATGGCAGAGCTTCATATCAGATGAATTCTGTCCATCTGTTAAGGCGTTTCCTTTTCCTCAACTGAACATAACTGTTCTTGCAAGCTAATGTGTTTTGAAAAAAGCTAAATATCTTAGTATTTTAGAGGAAAAATAAGTTGTAATGTACAATGAATAATTACAGCAAAGCATAATTTTCCATGAAGTTTACTTTTAAGTCCTGCCAAAATAGCTTTGTGAAGGTTTATTAAATGTATATCTTTGTTCTAAAGCTTTATTTAACTTAAGCAAAATCTCCAATAATCTTGCATGGTATTGATTACATGGTAATAGATAGAAATGTAGAAAGACTGTAAATGTTCCTGGTATTACTTTGTAAGTTTAATTTGCTTTCTGTTATACAGTTGAGGGAGAGTCTGTATATTTTGTTGTTATATACTTAGCATACAAAGATAATTCCTTAAGCAGCTTTCTTTGGTGGTGCATGACTGACTTGTCTCTTCTTTTTTTTTTAAATTGCATTAGGGTGAAAAAGTGGAGGGTCTTCAAGCACAGGCTTTGTATCCTTGGAGAGCAAAAAAAGACAACCACCTTAATTTCAACAAAAATGATATAATCACAGTTTTGGAACAGCAAGATATGTGGTGGTTTGGAGAGGTTCAAGGACAAAAGGGGTGGTTTCCTAAATCATATGTGAAGCTTATTTCAGGCCCCATTAGGAAGTCAACAAGGTATTTTATTTGCTTTTATACTTACGTACTGTAATCATTAAATAAAGATGAAGAACTGCACACTTGAATTTGAAAGTTTAGAATCTGCTTTGAAAAAGAAGGGGTTTTTGTGGTTTTTTTTTTTGTATGAGTCTCTTCTCAGGGGGTTAATTTGTGTGAGGAATAAGCAAATAGACCCTAGTTCTCTTTGGGTCATGCCACACCAACAAAATATCTAAAACTTAATGAACAGTCTTAGTTTTATGTGACTTGCAACTTAAAGATAAGTGTATTTGATTTTATGAATTACAGCTATGTAAGTCATAGCTTGTCTTTCCCCAAAATTAAAATGGTGTACCTCAAAACTGAATTGTTTGTCATCATTCTTGGACATTGAAACAATCAAAATCTGGTTCTGTGTAATGTGAAGGCAATATTAACATGAGAAATACAAATGCAAATTATTTTAGATTTTTTTTTTTTCTGTGGGGAGAAGAGGAGGTGCAGAAACTTGAGAGTTTAAAGCAGTTACCCAAATGTAACCATGACTGGCCATTTTACTTAAAAGCTTTAATGTGCACATTTACTATCTCTTCTTTTAAAGTGTAGGGAATTGTTTATGGGTGCCTATGCATTTTTTAGTTTTTAAATGTGTTATTTTTTCTTAAGAGATTTAATTTCTTAAATAACTTGTTTTCTTCTAAAGCATGGATTCTGGTTCCTCAGAAAGTCCTGCTAGTCTGAAAAGAGTAGCATCACCAGCAGCAAAAGCAACTATGTCAGGTGAAGGTAAGCATTTCAAACTGAATGGTATTAATAGTATTTTATTTTGTAATTAAATAGAGTAAGTCTACTTATTACCAGAAACAAGCTTAGAATTAGATCTTAGTGTTTCAAGATAGGCCCTGTTAAAATTGAAGTGCAAATCAATTTGCCTCTAAAATGATTTAAAATAATTATAGTAAGAATTTATATATGTTGTGTATATAGAAGAAATAATTTCACATGCCATTAAAATATCTTCTGTAGTTTGTACTGGTTTTTTGCATAAATATTTCGGTAATAATTTCCAGAATGGGTTTTTGCAGAGGGCCAAATAAGCACATCTGTATATACACTTTGTGATGTTGGGAATTATTAATAAATGTCTCAATTTCACCCAAAGCTCATTTCTAATATTTCATTAAAGCTCAGAAATTACAATCCAGTTATAAAATCTTGTGGTCCTTATGGTCAAGGCTACCTCTCATTTTTAAAGATAGAGCCTGGGGCACAGACAGAAAATTATCAGGTCTCTGAAGTATTTTAAAGACTTGCATTCCTGGCTGTTACTGCCCTTCAGCTGGAGGTTAATGTCACCACACGAGCTGTACACTTAATCCACTTCAGTGCAGAGTCATCTAGGTTAATTTAAATTACAGTCTAGGTTAATTAATCTAAATGTAGGTTACCAATGAACATTTGTATGCGATCAGTACAGCATACCAAGTTTTTTAACTACAATTCTACACACTGTTTTAAGTGAAAGACTCTTTTTGATTACCAATGTATTTGATTTGTCACTGGCTTGAGCACTGCAGAAGTTAAAAGAATGGAATGGTAAAGATCCATGTAACAAGGAAAGTGAGATAATTAGCTATTTCAAAATACCACTAGTCTTGTTCACTATATATCTAAGGAAAAGCAATTGTAGAAATGCTAAGTCTTTTTTGTAAAGTAAAGAAATAATAAAGCATGGATTTAGCATCTTCTCTTATGTTTAAAGGATTTAAGAAAAATTCCATATGTATAGCATATCTTATGATATTTAATGTGTGTGTTTGTGTGCACGTGCATACAAAGTTGTGTGTGTTCTTCAGCTGCAGTTGCTAGACAAACCATGTCTTAGCTTTCATTAAGGGTAGTAAATGTGGTTTGAATTCATGCTGATCTTCCCCATGCTAAACTTTTTGGTTGGATTTAGTGTTCAAGAGAATCAAACAATTACCAGCTGCAATGGAATATTTGAATGTTTTTTATGCATATGCATGAAAGTCTTCCTGGATTATTGTGAACTGCTCTTAGGTCCAGATCTGGTTCTAGAAGCAGGGGATATAATAATCAGAAATCTGTTTTGTGCCCATATAAAGTGTGATAATGCTCTGTTAAATAAGAATTATCTGAAATTCTTCTTTGTACTCATTTAAGTAAACATTTTTTCATGCAGGTCTGTGATTGCATTATGCATTGCATTTCTCAACATCAGTCTGCTTTAGTGTTTTTGCACTTGAATACTAAGTAGTTGACCGTGTTTTAACAAACCAGAACACATTCAGGCTTTGTCTTAGCATCTCCCAGCCATCTGTTGCGTAAGATGCACAGAGATGTGCACCCTTCATGCAAAGCTTCAAGTAATGAAAGAATTCATTGTATGTGAGAGCCAAAGAGCATATGTAAAATGAAGAAAACGAGGACTTTATCTACAGATGTTTGGATACTGAGACTTTCCGTTCCCAAGACCAAAAATTCTAGTCATCAGCACAAAAGAGAAACCGGGGGAAATGTGTTCAGAGTAGTTTCTGATATAAATTAATAATTTATTTACATTTTAATTATGCTAGCAAATTGTTTTGTAAAAATGCCCCAGAAGCAGCCTTTTGATGAGGGATTGTATTTAGTTCTAATATGTCATTTTATGCATTAAATATTGAGATTTCTATGAATAGTAATTAATAAATTTGTCTTCTGTCTAGCCTGCAGATAGACTATCTTATCTTAGGTTTTGCAAGTGATAATTGAGCAGTTTATCATGTGTTTTCCCATGTTCTGAATTTATTTCCCTCTTACAGAGTATATTGCTATGTATACTTATGAGAGTTCTGAACAAGGAGACCTAACTTTTCAACAAGGTGATATGATTCTTGTGACAAAGAAAGATGGCGACTGGTGGACAGGAACACTGGGTGATAAATCAGGAGTTTTCCCATCTAATTATGTGAGACTCAAAGATTCTGAGGTAGAGACATACTGAAATTTTATAAAATTGAGCTGGGGGAGGTATGTTTTATTTGGTGTTGTAGTGATAGTTGCAAATCAGTGGATCATAAGGGAAGAAGAAATATTTTTCAGTTTCACTGAATGTGAGATTGGAAAGGGGAAAAAAATAATAGTTTCATTTTGCAACATAATGTTGTAAATACATTTGTGCATCATACATTAAAATGAATCTTGCATATGTTAATAGTTAGCTCAGCAGTGTAGTAGAGACAAATTAGAATAGCTATGACTACTTCATTCCCCAGGTAAGTTTTTAATGACTGAGTTGTGGCATTATTTAAAAAAAATATTAAAAAATTGTAGAGTGTAATATTTCAGTCTATTATCTTTTTTTCCCCTATTGTCATTTTCTTGGAATCAAGGGAAACAAATTTTGCAACAAAACTTAGATAAGTACTATATTTCCTGGAAAGTTCTTGACTGAATAATAGAGGTTCTGTTTCATCTGATTTTTATACCAGAATAATCCAATAGAACATACCCATTTAAATTTATTTTATTTATTTTTTTGGCATTCTAAAGAAAGATATTTTCTCATTTATCTTCATCATCTGTTTGAGAGGATAATTCATCTATTAGTAGAAATTAGTTTAGAGTCATAGTTGAATACAATGCTAATCTCTTGATGAGAAGGCATTCTTGCTTAGGTCTGTAAGAATAATAGGGGACTCTAAAGTAAAAATTACTATGTTTTTAGAAATCTAGGTGGTAAGGCTTTTTCTGCAAGTCTCGAATTCTGTGTGTATGTGACAAAGCTCAATGAAATACTCAATGTGCAATATAGAGCTTGAGCAAAGTAACTCCTTAAAATAATTTTTGTTTGTGGAAAAGCCAAGGAATAAAGCCTGCAGTGAAATATATAGCTGTAGAAAACCTTTATATAGTAAATTTCTAGATAGAAGAGAAATTTCAATAATATCCTCTGAGATATGATTATTAAAAAAAAAAAGTGTAGCTAATGGTATTTAGTATTGCAATTCTTGGGACAAATTGTATTGTGATATAGCTTTCAGAAACATTTTAGAAACATTTCTCATCTATATTTTGCATTGTGTAAGTTTTCTTCAATACCTAGCACTACTAGTTTGAGAACTAATCAGTCTTATACTGGAGAAATCCTGTCCCAGTTTTGATTAGCTGTTCCCTTGTGTTGTGAGGTACTGTTTTCTATGCACATTAAAACTGTGGTTCATATAATAGAATTGTAGAATCATTTAGGTTGGAAAACACGTTTAAGATCGTAGAGTCCAACCATTAAACGAGCACTGCCAAGTTCACCACTAAACCATGTCCCTAAGCACCACATCTACACCTTTTTTGTAAAGGCCTCCAGGGGTGGTGTCTCAACCCCTTACCTGGGCAGCCTGTTTTCCAATGCCTTACAACCGGTCCAGTGAAGAAACTTTTCCTAATGTCCAATCTAAATCTCCCATGATGCCTCTTGAGGCCATTTCCTCTTGTCCTATTGCTTGCTATGTGGGAGAAGAGTCTGATACTCACCTTACTACAACCTCCTTTCGAGTGGTTGTAGAGAGTGAGGTCTCCCCTCAGCCTCCTCCAGGCTAAACAACCCCAGTTCCCTCAGTCACTCCTTAGAAGACTTGTTCTCTAGATTATTCACCAGTTTCATTGCCGTTCTCTGGACTCTCTCCAGCACAGTGACGTCTTTCTTTCAGTGAGGGGCCCAAAACTGAACACAGTATTTGAGATGCAGTGTCGCCCCTGCTGAATACAAGGGGAACAATCACTTCCCTAGTGCTGCTGGCCATGCTGTTTTGGATACAAAGTGATTACATGTAACCCAGTCTAAGTGAGCACAGATATGGTCCTATCTGACACACTTCTGCTGCCACTGTGTTTGTAGACCCAGCTCAGGACACTAAGCAGAGCAGAAAACTAGTCTAGCAGAAGTAATACATACTTCTAAGATGGTGCTCTGAATCAGCTCAGCAAGGGTTAGAAAGATGTAAGTACCAGAAATAGTATGGGAGGAGAGTAGTGAGGGAGGCAAAGTTGCCTCGTCAGCTTAGGCAAGCTTGAAATGGTTTTGAACTGCGTTCTTTGCTGGCTTTGGTGTTAAATACTTCATTTTAGAAGCAAAACATCATACCTTACGTTTAATGTATAGTTTTGAATATGTCTGTGCTCATTCCTACCTTTCAGTTGTGTCAAATCTACTGACTATGGAGTAGCAGCAATTTTATAGTTAGATCAGGTCCCAGACTAGAAGAGGAGCACTTACTGGTTAAGTTAGTGGAAGCATTGTAGCTGTAGCACTGTGGAGCCCATCACAGCAAGCTAACTTGTTTTTTCAACAACTAGATTAAATTTTCTATAGTAGTAAACTGAGGCCTTAGGCAGGGTATAGCTTTACCCTGACAAAAGAGCTCAGTCAGAGTCCAGACAAGAAATTCTGCGCTCACTGTCCCGAAGTCTAGCATCTTGATTCGTCTCCAAGTGGTGCAACATCTCTTCAGCTGTGGCAGTAGAGGTATTTGTGGGTCTGTATCAGGGAATTTACCCAGATAAGAAAACCACTCCTTGCAGTCCAGGATGTGGATTATAGTTCAGCCCTGCCAGTAATTCTTCAAATCCACCAAAAAGATGGTGGCTTGTCCCTCGGAAGGTATAGGGAAGAGTTTATAGATAATTGCCTAACCTGTGGAATATCTTGTTATCATTAAACTGTCTCTTTATATTACCTGTAAGTTCATATTGTAGTTCATGAGTGGGAACTTGCACTGTCAGCCTCCTAAAACCCTGTGAGGCCTCTTTCATAGGTAGATAGTAGTAGTTGTTAATTAGTTACTTAACATCAGCTACATTCTTGTTAGATTATGTTTTCTTTGGACTTTTGTGAAGGCTCTGTTTTGGTTTTCTCTTTGAGGTATTCTCAACAGAGTTTAGTCTCAAAACCTGGGAACTGATATTCAGATGTGCAGAGCTGCCTTCTGTCTCCCATTAAGGACTGGATGCTCGTCCTGTCTGGTGAGACACAGGCACGTGTATTGCCAAATATTCTTTGTAGAGGCCTCAGAGACGGACATTTAATACTGAAAACTATTTTTATTAGAGAGGTCAGTTTGATGTTTCCCTGATCTCAACTTGTGTGGGGCTGCAACAGCTAAGCACAGTTCATCAAAACGTGCTCCGACTGCCCTTTTTGCTGGTGAAAATCAGATCTTCAGATAAAATCTTGATGAGATAGGGAGGAAAAAGCACAGAGCTCATGGAGATCTTGGTATCTGGGATGCTTATTTTCATTAAGTGATTCATATGCCCTGCAGGACATATTTCTTGTTCCAAGTGGATAATTACCATTACATGTACAGTGTTTTGCTATTCAGCTTGTTCACAGAGCCAGTTTTTACAACGGATTTCACAATAGTGGCTGTCTGTTAACTTTCAGATGTGCTGCTGTGCTTGGACAGCTGGCTGATTGTGGAAAATGTTACTAAAAGAGTAAATTAATTTAATGTGTTCTGCACTATTGACTTAGGCGCAAAGAAAAAGGCAGTGCTGATCTTTCAACAGCAAGCAGAGAGTTTGTAGAAAAGGTTGTAGGCCTCAAAATATCAGTGGTTTATACATCACAGGAATTTTTTTTAATCTGTTCTTAAGTATATAGTCCCAGGCTACCCATTCACCTCAAGCTGCTAAATATAACTATTTCCTGTTCTTTAAAGTTTCAGCTTATTAACTGAATGAAGTTTTTGTTCTTCAAACAAACAACAGCACTGGTTCATGGTCCATTCTCAGACTTTTTGTTAGATTGAAGTACATGGATACAGATCTGTAACAAGTTTTTATTCTGCCCTGCTTTTTACCTGTTCATAAGGTATGGAGCTGATGCATTGGACTTGGAAACACAGAAATTTAGATGCCTCTGTTTCTGAAACTTTGTGTAAATGCTCTGAAAAAATGTCTGTATATATTTGATCTGGATTCTAAGGGTCGTGTTGCAGAAAACAATAGACAAGTCTACTGCTGTGTCATATTAAATTAACAAAGCAAGTACTTCTCTACTTTTTCAAGACAATTTATCACAAAATATCCTCAATTCAGCTAGTATCTCAGGTGTGCAAAAGGGAAATAAAATGGAGTAGGTCCTCTCCACTGTGTTTCTCTCAACAGAATAATAAAAAATACTTCTCCATCTACTGAGAGGACCAGAAGTTGGGTCTGTCTTAAATGCATTATTTATTAATTTAGTTATTTATTGAATTACTGCAGGACTTCTTTTCTGTATATCCTCTGCTTTTTTTTTTGTAAGAATTCAGAGAATCCTCAAACAGAATTCAAGCTCAGTCTGGGCAAGGTGATTTTGAAGCTTCTCTTTTAAAATAATCTCTGTATGTTTATCAGTTAACTGTAAAGATACAGTGTCACATCCTGTTTTATCCGTCCCTATTCTCCTAACCTGGCAACATGGATGTTGACTAAGTGATATTTTGAAGGAGTTTGTTCTCTGAAGGTCCAAACAGTTGTTCATTATTTAGGAGGAGGGAGGTTGTTTCTCTGCCAGAAACACTTTCCAAAGCAGAATTAATTCCTGATATTACTGTATCCGTGTCAGTTGTCACCTTTGGTTCCACACCTTTTAATCATCCCTACCTTGGACTGTAGTTAGACTTGCAGCCGCTTTGTCTGGACCATCTTCTCCTTATCCCCAAATTTAAACTCAATCTTTATATCTGATCTCTGCATGATGCTTTTCTATTTCTCTTTTTCTTGTTCCTGTAGATCACAGTGATTGTAGAGAAGGGTGAAGAACTGAAGAGAAAGAAAGAAATATAGGGAAGAAAGGATGATTTGCTGACCTTGTAGAAAGTAACTATAAGTAACTATAGTGACAAGAAAGTAGCACTGAGACAGCAGTACCCATGTATCATTTAACTTAAAGTATCCACTTTCCACAGTCCTTCCCAAACCTGGAGTTGCAGTGTCAAGATAAAGCATAGTATACAAGACGTATGTAAGATGCTTTGGTGTCAAATTAAAAATGAAATAAATTCTTCCCATCCCCACTCTCACCTTCCAATATCAATTACAGCTTGTGAGGTAGGCAATGCCAATTTTGCTGGGTTTTCTGCCATTATTACATGGGATTGGCTTGACTAATACAATGTTGTGAGGTGCTATAGTTCAGTCTGAAAGATCAGGCTTCTTTAGTAGCTTTTCTGATAGATGTTCAAAATGAGGATGTCTTAGAGCAGCTATGTAATCTGCAAGACAGATTGAAAATCTGTCTAATCTGTTCTATAGAGGCAGTCAAAATGAAGACACATGCTTTTAAATGGTCCTGTTTTCTCAGTGATTTAACTAGTTTTTTCAGTTACTCCTTATTTTAGTTTCTGCCAGAATCCCCAAGTTTTCAAAGCATCAAGTTAATATGGAAAGTGTCGAGGATGAAACTGTTCTTTTTCCATAGAGGAATTAGGATTCTGTGAAAACCTTCAGGTCAATTGATGTAGGCTCCAAGTTTGTAAGGAGGATCCTAAAGGAGAAGGGAGGTGGAAGTGTTGTGAGCCTTGCTTGAAGGCAAGAGGCTATTTATGGTTATTCAACATTTCTGGCCAAAGTGCAGTTTCAGTTTATGTTGCTGTTATCCTTATCAAACCATTGTGGAAGGTAAGACTTGAGATGTACTGGGAAAAATTTAAAGTAATTATATAGAGGGCAGGGAGAAGCTCTCCTAGACAGGGTTGATGACTTGAAAGGGTTGGCAGATGACTGAAGATGGGAGACATGGAAGGAGCAGAGTGAGACCACACACTGTTTTGAATACTGAAATTACATGTATATCATTGGACCTATGAGCAATTTAAATAAATAAATAAAGGTAACTCTTCCCAAATAACCACTAGCCTCAAGGGAAGAAACTTTTTTTCAGGAACAGACCTTTGATTTTTGTAAACTATGAAAGCTTTTAATTTTAAATTTCAACTTTTAGTATTATGTTTTTCCTATGCATATAGCTGAACTAATTTCACTGCTTGCTGGATTTCTTGTGGCTGTTCAAAGGCTTTTCTTGCACATCTCTTGGCCTGGATGATGATGTTCATCCCTCGTCTCACTCCATCTAGGCTGAGAGTAAATAGCTACAAATGGAAAGCACCTTGCTATTCAGTGTCCTGTGCTCTCACTTAGGCACAAAAATGGTGGTGGAGGTGGAGCTTTTACTACTGCAACATGCATCACTTACAAAGTTCAGATGACTCATCTTAAAGATGCAGTGACTACACTGACTATTCTAATGTGACATATGAGAAATTTTAGAACCATAATGTGAGCAATATTGAAATAATTATGGCCACTTAGTTTTGTAGGCACATTTACAATCCAACTATTTGTAGAGTTGAAAACTACTACTGTTGTTTTAACTCAACTTGACAGAATTCACATTGTGTAGATACACAGATTTACAATTCAAATGCTACATAATTTGGAATTACATTGGTATTTGCAGTCCATGAAAGGAAGAAAAGTGCAGGAAAGAAGTCTGCACATTTATGTAGTTAGTCATCCACTTCCATATGCTGCTTGGTATTTATTCCTATACATTTATTGCCATCTGAAATATTAAGGGTTTTCATCAGAATAGAATCTTCCTGTGAGAGTTTTTTTACTTATGTGCTTGTTTAGTGTGTTAAAGCGAAGCATAGTGACTCATTTTCATATACTGGAGAGATAAATATGAGTGCTGCACTTACATCTTGCTTTCTGTTTCAAGGCTCCTGGAGCAGCTGGAAAAACGGGAAGCTTAGGGAAGAAACCTGGTGAGTCATACATTGTGACAGCACCTTATATCTGTTCCGAAGTACTAAAGCTCCATGGCAACAAAATCTTTTCCATGAAAATAAATAATGTTTGCTCCTTGTCATTTTGTAGTAATTTGCACTGATGAAAACTGTTGTCTATAATGAAATGATGCATAATCTGACAATCATTCTATCTAGCATGTATCAATCACTAAATAGAATATAGGTAGAGAATAAAAATCTGCTTGCTCAAAAATTAATGTAAACTTCAAGACAGATTGCTGAACAGGACACTGAAAGCCTACAAAAAGCCCAAGTTTGCCAGTGCCTCTGAAAATGGAAATACACATTCTTACCCTGTGGTTTTATGGAATTTTGCCCCAAAATCTACACAATATGGTACACATAGACTGTGAGATCCTGTGCCTGTTTCTCATTTTCGAGAGCACATACCTTGTATCTGTGCTATGTAGCTTACTGCCTGTCAAGCCTGGTCAGAAGATCATGTTGCAAGTTACTTTTTGGCTAGACTTAGAAGGTCCCCTGGCTCTTGAGTGGTGGGGGCTGTCTTTCCAAACACTCATTGTATTTCCAAAGATCATTAGCAAAGTGCGTTCTCTGCCACTGGCAGGCATTTGTAAACTTTCTAGACAATACCTCTTTTTTTTCCTCTCTGTGTGTTTATTTGCTTTTGTACCAAGAGATGACTTTACATTGAGCTGAACTAAACTAAGTAGGGGATGCTCCATGTTTCTGTGCTGTCCGTTTCTCTGAGGCTTGTTGAGTTGTACAGTGAGGTGGTTTAAGGTTGTGATCTACCAAATCTTGCCTTATTTTCATACGTGTACACATGCACATTCATATTTTGTTTGGTGGGAGGGAGGTTTTGCTTTGTCCTCCTGAACTGGCTCACTGTGTAAGAGCAAGGTGGGGAAGAATAGACTGCAGCAGCCCCAACTTCATTTTGCTGATTTTACCTTACATATGAATAATGTGCTGTTCCTGTCAAATCTTACTGATCCATCTATGGAAAGAAGGGCTTGGCAGTATACTACTCTTGCCTTTTCTAACTTGCATTTGCATGATTAAAATAGTTATGTTAATAGAGACAAAGCTCAAGAGAGGCAGACAAGAATAGAGATCTGGAAAACCTCTAGAAGGGATGCCTTATAGGAACAGTGAGATGATGCTGATAGGGCTGGCTGCTTTTTCTACGTGTGGGAGAATGGAGGATGGCAGGACTTCAGCCTAGAGTACCAGCCTTAGAATTGCTGGTCTCCTGGATTCAAACTCTCAGTGGAAACTGTGGGGATGTTGACAGAAGCTGTTCAGAGTCTTTTGGAGTTTAAGATTATTTTGTGAACAATCCTCCCTGTTTTTCAGCAAGGAGATTCATGGATGTTTTTGCTATAAATGAGCTGCAAGTGCTCAGCCAATGTAAGTGAAATGCTAATAAGCAAAGTGAAATATTCCTATTTATTCTAGAAACAGCAGGACGAGTGGGTGGGAGTTGGTAACAGTGTTTTGAAGGGCAAGGGAAAAGAAACTGCTCCCTGAAAATTTAAGCAGCAATATGAGGACAATTTTATCTGTGAGAAGGAGGTTTTTTGGGGTTTTTTTTTTTTGTTTTCTTTCCCCTAAACATACCTGTTTTAATAGAGGCCATATTTTTTTGGCCTGGATTGTAACTGAGCTGGACTTTTTCTCTGTAATTCAGTACTTAAATAAATCAAAATTAAACAGTCTTTCCTGGAAGGAAAACTATTTCTGTTCATGTAACTTTTTTTGCTGCGTTGTTTTCTCTAACTTGCTGCTTCTCTGTGACATGCAAGAGCTGAATGTCAAACTTGTGATGCATATTGTAAGTTAACACACAGTCCACAGTAAAAATTCTTTATGCTGCTCATTGGTGAATGAGGATATCTGATACCTGGAGCCTTGTAAATCACCTTTTTGTGGATAAAAATGAGAAATTTCTTGTTCTGAGATGCAAGGTGTAAGATTTTTGCTCTTGCAGTATGATCTACTGACTATTATAATTGCCATGGTAGTGAGAAAGGTTTTTGCCTAATTACTCCTCGTTAGAGCCATTTGGGAGGTAAAATGAAAACAAGCAAACAAATTAACTGGAGGAGTTTGTCAAAATCAGTTATTTTTTTTTAACGTGATCCTGTGGAAAAACTTGCAAATGCAGGGATCTTGCAGACTTTCTAGCGGTGTAGCCATGTTTCCTGCCAAACAGCTTGCTTGCTTTGCCTTCATCCAGGACAGACTGTGCTGCTGCTGGCTTTTCTCTGTAAATTTTTCTGCTCTCCTATCACCACCCACTATATTTTATTTAGAATTTTTTTCTTCTGTTTACTGCTTTCACATTTTGTGTGCTCCCTAGCTCCAGATCCATGTTTAAAGCATCTTCCCAACTCTCAGCTACTGGGTTTCTCCTCACCTGTTTGGTTCCACCTCTGTGTGCCTGCTTCTCCCCACTTTGAGTTATCATCAGGGAGGTTCTGCTGTAGTTCTTCGTGTGTCATTTTTTGCAGTGACCTCAGGTTGCTTCTCATCTCTCTGCTTCTTCATCATCCTTGTGTCGTTCATTTATATCTTGAATGCTTCTCTGACCATTTTTAATTTTCCTAATCATCCTTTTCTTAAAAATTTTAAGTAAACCTTCTGGTCATTTTCCTGGCGGTCTGCAAGTCACTTTGTTGTTTCTTCCCTGCAACAAAGCCTCCCTCTGTTTCAAGGGAGTTGGCTTTGTGGTTTCCTCTGCCTACTACTGCCTTTTCAATGATTGCTTTTTTTCTCTGCCTTGCCAGCAGATTCCCCCCACTCCTCCCCCAGCCTGTGGGTGATGTATTGTTACTGAGCCCCTTCCCTGTTTCTCTTGGCCCCAGGAAGTTTGGCGCTTGTTGCCGGAGAGGGCCAGAAAGGACGGTGCCCAGCACTCTGTTACTTTCTTAGTATGGCTGTCCATGAGAAAGCTGGAGACCACTTCTTTGTAGTTGCTCCCTTCAGCCTCAGTCGCCTTTGCTGTCTTGTTGCTGAGTTGACTGCTCATCCACCTCCCACTCACTGCCACATTGCTTTCTGCTGCTTTATAAGGGGACACACTGAGGGCAGGCATGACTCTTCTGTTTGGTCTTCCACTGTCAGTTTTTTAGGATAGACTAGATTGAAAATATATACAAATAGTAATCATAAGTGAAAATAACTGATGCGGATATTTTTTTTTTCCCCCAAGATTTTAAAATAAAAGCTAAAATCTTAAGCAGTGTATTGATTGATGATCAGATAATTGCTGAGGTTTTAAGTTAAGCTGGATGTCTTTGCACTGAAGCAGTTAAGTCACATTTCTGTGATCCTGTTCTACTAGCTCTGCTGTGGGCTTGTTCTAGGATAGTCTTAAACCACAATGATAACCAGTCAAACTCAGTACCCACATGAGCTGTTTGATGGTCCCCAATTTTATTTGATACATTGCCAAATAAAACCCCGTTCTTTGTCTTAAATACAAGGTCAAGATTTACTATTCCAGGAAAGGTTTTTTCATAAAAACAGGAAAACAAATTCCCCAAGCCCCTGAAAAGCACAACCCCTAGATCATTCTGTGAAGGAGAATACTTAAGTGATGAATGACTCTGTACTGGGATCCTAAAGTGGAGTTTTCAGCTGTAAGAATACTACTTTTGTGCTGCTTTACAACTAAATGAGGGCAGAAAAAAAAAAAAAAAAAGCACCACAGATTCTCTTTAATTCATGTGTAAAAAGGGACTATGTAAATATAGCAGCCTAAAAGGTTTAGCTTACCAAAGGTAAAAAGTTCCCAAATCTACCGTCTTTTACTTATGGAAGGTTCTCCATTATCATAGTATTAAACATGTTTTCCATCACCCTAAACATGGTTTGATGACATGATAAACCTGACTTAAGCTATCAGTACGACATCAAAATACAACAGCTGCTTATAAGCTCCTGTCATTTCAAATTGGTTCATAAAATGGGTTACCCCTGCCACATTCTGGGGTGACTAAGTTATCATTTGTCTTTCCACCACTGCTCTAAAATGGAATAAACTTCAGTGTCTACTTTGACTAATTTAACAGAGAGGTAATTGTGAGCTCATGGTTAATCTACATCGTTCATACTGATAGGTGATCAAGTAAGGCACCAATTTTGTATTAATGTTCATGGAATAAAGATTTCAAATTAATTCCTGTTTGTTACATTTTGTAAATGTTCCTTTTTTTATTATTATTTTTGACTAGTCCAGTGGTGAAAAACTTTCTGCAGGCCTTCATAAGCTTGCAGTTCTGTTACTGCAGTTTCTTCATTATATTGTCATCAACACGTATCTCCCATTTTTAGGAGCTTCTTGCTACAAAAATGTATTTGTTGGAAAATAGCATTATGACACTTGATTTTAAAGCCATATAGCTCTAATGATGGTCATTATTCTTCTCTATTTATAATATTTATATCCTACCCATAGAGCTGCTGCACCTCTATTTTATTCCTACAGTGCTGGGAACTTCTGATCTGTTTTATAATTACCATGTGTTTTCGTGGAACTACATAAATGCATAACAATTTTATGGAAGGAAATACAAAATGGATATACTCTGCCGATGATAACAGTGGAGTTAATGTTGTATAGAATGTGTTAGGTTTTTTGCAAATTAACTTCTTTTTTTTTCTCCCCGTTTCGACAGAAATTGCCCAAGTTATTGCCTCTTACACAGCAACGGGTCCAGAACAGCTCACTCTTGCTCCTGGTCAGTTGATTCTTATCAGAAAGAAGAATCCAGGTGGCTGGTGGGAAGGAGAGCTCCAAGTTAGTTATTGTTTTTTGAAATAAAATTCTGTGAAAAAAAAATAAAATTAATAGACCAAAATGATTAATGCATCAATGATAAATAATTTTGAAAAAGTTTTGCAAATAAGCATCTACAAATAAAATGCCTTCTTAAAAATATACATACATTCCAGTTCCTTGAACTTGAAATAACTTTGGAGGACAGCAGGAGGAAATGCATCATGCCTCACTGTAATTTAAAGATAGCCACCTAACAAATCAGACCCAGCCTTCAGTCCACTTCTTTATACATTTTCCTGGAGGCCCTTCGGATCTAAGAAAGGAGTGGATTTTAGGGTTGATGGTTTTGAATCCTCCCAGTCTTGTGTCCAGTAGTCTTCCTGTGAGCAAAAAAGCAGTTGTTACATCAAATGGTGGGGGAAAGCCAGCCATGCAAGAGGAATGTATGGTGGGGCTGCTGGCTAAAGTGAAAGGATCTACTTGTATGTCCTGTTCTAGTAGTGACCATGCATGTCACGTGCGTTTGGATCAGCTGATGCCTGTGCACACTGTGAAAGCAGAAGAAACCATGGGGTGGGCAGTCTGAATGTCCTCCTGAGAAGCTTTGTAGATTGCTTCAGACAGAAACTTCGCCATCGCTTTGCAAAAAGCTTGAGAAGTGTTTTACAGCAGTGGTTTTTGTTAGATGCCACCGCTTTTTCAGGTTGCTGAATGAATGTGACAGTGTAGAATGCTGGTCTAATGGCTCCATCTCAGCAACAGCTCAATTTAACATAGAAGAGTGAAAAGAATGGTGTCTTTTGCAAGCATCAGATAGGAGAGAGCTTTAGTGTTGTACTGGAAGATAATGGATAATAAATGATTTTAAGCAATTTTTTAAAAGTAGAACCTGACAATTTGGAAACTGTGATTCTCAATGACTTTCAGTGGCAAAGCCTCTTTTTTTGTTGTTTTGGTTTTTTGTTTGTTGGTTTGGGTTTTTTCCCTGTTCCAGTACCACGTAATGAGTTTTAGGTTGTTGGCATTTTTGGTTGGTTGGTTTTTGGTTTTGGGGGTTTTTTTTGTGTATGTTTTTGCTTGTTGGGTTTGTTTGAGTTTGTTTTGTTTTGGTTTTTTAATACGGAATATTACGTTAAAGAATGTAATCTATTTTTGCAATGAAAATGCTCAAACTAACTCAAATACTTTTTCCATATTACTACCTGCCCTATCACCTACCTGGTGATATTTTTTCACCTTTTGTAGAGAAATCTTCCAGGATTACTTCGGTTTTCATTTTCACTAAGCTTTGTGATGTTGTTAACATAACTTTAAAGAGTCTCACATTAAGTGTTTTAAGATAAAAAATAAGCTTCACTGGGCAAGAGGTATAACAATTATCACTTAGCAGCTTATGTGAGATTTAAAAAAAACCACAAACTTTTGATTGTGTAAATACTCATATGTAGCTTTGGATACCTTACTGTCTTACATATAATTTTACAAGTTGGTTTTTTCCTTTATTAGTAGTCCCCTACCTATTCTTTTCAGTCTCAGTGTTCCAACACTGCAATACTAATTCTTGCTCCTTTGTTACGTGAGCACAAAGGCTCGTGAAACAGTATGGTGAAATGGATTGAGGAACTGATTTTAAAAAAAGCAGCAACCTGTCCCCAAAGTAGTGAAATGATTTGGAGAAGGACATTAATATTATCTTTTCTCTATGTGTTTTAATTTCAAAGTGGCAGATTTTTTAGAAGTATATGTAGAGTTCCATTTCAGCCTCAAGTAAATTTTGAGGTACTTGTCTAAGGGGTCAGAGTGAAGGTAAGATAAGGCAAATATGTTAAGCATTAAATTACCAGGATTAATGCAATCTTCCAGAGTATCTTAAGATGAGTGGTATAGATAGAGTTTAGATCAAGTGCTTTCTTTTTCAGTAAAGAAAAAGAGAGGGAAGGAAGTAGTTAAGAGAAGTATATGCATCAGATGACTTGTTTTGCACTAAAATGAACATCTGTTTTGTTTTTAAAGGCAAAATTCTGCATGCCCCAAATTCCAACTGTATTCTAACAACAGAAGAAGAGAATAAATAGTTAAAATAATTGTTAACATAGATTTAAAAGCTGAGATCTGTTTCAAAGCTTTAGAGTAACCTTTCTTACAGTAAGGATTTTTCTTCTGGTTTTTGCAATGAACCATGCAGTTGGTGAAATAACGGGATGCAATTTCTGTCAAATTCCTATCCTGCTTTGGTGACAGAAGCTTGGATTGGACCTCCAGTTCATCTGTCCTGTATCTGACAGTAACTCACTGTAGCTCCGTTAGAAACTGTAGAGCACTGCTGTAGGTCAAGTGTACTGTATTTGAATCCAGACTTTCCCATTTTTTTATTACCATAATGTTTTGCTGTTCTAGCACGTGGTTCATGTGACACACATTTATACTCTGTTGTTTGCGCAGGAGAGTCTTAAAAATTTAGATAATGATTCTTTAAAAGAAAAGGGGTAATTTAGATTCTTAATATCTACTAGGCATCTATTTTCTTAATCAGATTAGGTATCTATATAATGCAATTCTTTGCATAATGAAAAATCATTTAAATGCTGCCACTCATTAATGCAGCAGGTAGCCTAATATTGTAGAGCTGTGGTTTAAACAAAATCAGGAGAAATCTTTCAGAAGAACCAGGGTTGTGGCATTAGTTACAAAGCACATCAAAGTAGCAACACTGTTCAGTGAAAAATCACTCGAATTAGTAGCAAACAACTAGTGGTTAGATATTATGAAATCTTACTTCATATTATAGAAGTATCATAAAGTAAAACCATTGCCACAAAAATAACTGACATTTTCCTTATAAATTATATTTCTTATTATTCTAAAATAGTCAGTGTGACTACAAGTAGTTAAAATATTGGCTGAATTACAGTGGGAAGTTAGATCCATTGACGTGCTTAATCCTCTGAAAAGAATTCTTTTTTTACTAGGCACGAGGGAAAAAACGGCAGATAGGATGGTTCCCTGCTAATTACGTAAAGCTTCTGAGCCCTGGTACCAGTAAAACCACACCAACTGAGCTACCTAAATCAACAGCATTACCTTCAGGTAAGCAATGTGGTTGCATTCACAAAGTTGCTTTTGCACGTGTGTCTCATTTACAGTGGGACTTGTAGAAATAATTACAGATATCCAGTAGGCTGTTTAATATCCGTTATACTAATCACTTTGGTTAAATTCTAAATTCTATTTTTTTTTCCTTTTTAATGAGAAAAATGTACAACTGGTCTGTATATTTCTGATAGTGGTCTCTCAGTTATGAACTGGTGAATGCAAAAAGCCATCTGTGATATTGCATCTTCGAGTAAAGCATTCAAATTATCAGTCCTATTTCTTTGCACTACTTGTAGTAAAGGAGTTTTTAAAGGTTTGGGATGATCCATGGGCATAGCAGTTGAGGCACATCTCATTCAGAACTTTTTATTTTTCCTAAGGTGAAGTGTGAGAAACCCACTCAAATGAAGATGTAGCTTTTTGTCCTATGGAGCCACTTGTTTTAAGGTTTATGAAAAGGCATAAGAGTGACAGACCATTATATTTTTTAAGTTTTTTCTTACAGCTCCACTACAGGCAATATGAAACAGTCCTGTCAGTCTACTGCAAGGTCTAAAGGCAGGCAGATGACTGAGAACAAAACGTTATTTCCTTGTGACTGTTTCAATCTTGAAACATATGGGACTTGTGAGTTGGTGTGTTACTAAGAAAAGAGAATTCTGGTCAATCAGATGTGTTTTCTTCTGTAAAGCACCTAAAAGACTTGATGTGGTTGTCTGTCGTCTGTTTGGATTTAGTTGGGGGTGGCAGGGGGCAAAAGCTTGCTGCTTTCCCAGGCCAATTTTTAACTATCATTAAAACGAAATAAATGTTTCTAAATGAAAAATGGTAGTAACTCTCATTTTTTCCTTTAAATACGTATGAAGGATTATCACGCAGTTCATGGAACTAGACTAAAATACCGAGGTATTAGTTTCATGTGTTATTGGTATCAGTAAAAATACAATATCAGAAATGACAAGTGTTATGAATGGTGCTAATTCCTTTGATGGTAGTCGTAAAGATGCAGAAAATCAGACTTGTATGAAGACAAGTTTGGGTCCTGCACTTAAAATGGTACTCAGCATTGAGACCCATACTTGTATAAGGCAGTATGATGGGATTTTTTTTTCTTTCTTTTTTTTATTACTTAATTCAGGTTTGACAGTCTGGGACTTCTCATGTATGCTAAAAAAACTTTTCTAGAATAAACTTTTTAGCACTTTTTTCACTGTCTCCAAAGCATCAAAATCTTGATGACATTAATTTTTGTGAAATTCAACCTTGTTATAGACCTTTCATTCTGGAGGATGGGACGAAGAATCTTCTCTTTCCATTACGATAGATCGCTTCACTGACTGTGGTGTTAATTTAAGAGGTTAAGTGGTTAATGCTTGAGAAGCATCTTCATAGTGGAAATATGTTAGTGGGGAAACTAACTATAGCAAAAGGCATGGAAAGCCTGAAGAGCACTATCTGCAAGGGCTCAGTAATGCCCAAGGTGGTGCATTAGGAAGGGTCTGAGAGTGTGCTATTACTGTCTGTGTTTTGGAGGTAGGGGAGAAACTAGAACCAGGAGGAACTAGTATCAAAACCTCTGTTTCTTTTGTCTTTTTTGATGAATATGCTCTTCATCTGCCATACACTAATGCAAACTGCATGACTTTAACAACATTTGTTTTAATTCTGTTGCATGGACACTTCTGTTTTATACTTTGAGGTTTGTTTTTTGGGGTTTTGGTTTTTTTACTTTCTGACTGCTTTGTACATCTTCCCTTCCAAGCTTCTGTCATGAACATGTCCTTCCTGGTGTTGAGAAATGAACTGTTACTGCTGCTTGAAGCTAGTCAGGCATAAGGAAGTTCACACTACAGGAATAGTGGAAAACACGTTTCAACCACTCTGCTTGTTTAAAGACAGACAACATTATAGGTTGTACTGATCGTGAGTGTATGAGAACCTGGCTTCCCTCTGCTGTTGCAGCCAGGCTGGTATTAATCAACAGGCAGTCTTTCTAAAGAGAAAGCAAATGGCTGAAAAGCACTGGAGCTCAGAGAAGGTCGGCTGTAGCTTGCTTCTGTAGTTAGCAATGGCTTTTGGAGGTTAAAATAAGTGAAGAACATTCTTGCTGGGACTACTTTAAGAGCTTCCTGTATAGGACTAAGGTGCATTCTAGCCTTTGTGACCAAGTGTAAATGAGATCAACATGAGGTCACTGCTTCAGGTTCGATCAAGGAATCCTATATTTTCAAGAATTCTCTTAAATTTAATCCCCAACTTTAAGGTGATTCTTGGGATTCTGTTGGACTGTTTAGATATTCTGGTGATACTACTGGACAGTACCAAATTGCATTCAAATTTTTGCAGTAAAAAGCATTGTCTGAATGAAAAATTCTTAAATTAACTTTAGACTGGGTTATGAATATGCTAATGTACCTATTGTACTCAGGTGTGGCCTAGCTTAAATTTGTTAGTATTTTTAATGTTAGATGCAGAGTCACAGGTCCTTAAAGTGAAATGTGAACATCAGTTGGTGCTCACACATTTGAACTTGTGTTGGCACAAAAATGCCTAAAACAGCAGTATACCATAATATGCATTCCTTTAGGAATGCTGGTTTATCTCCAGTATGCCAGTGAAATGCACACTTGGGTTAGGTGATATGCCAGGTCTTACAAATGGCAGTGAATGCCCCTCTTTAAATTTTTTTTTCCTCATTTTGCAAGTAACAAAGGTAAATACTGAAACAGATGCAGAGTCCTGTTAAACGTGGAGTTTAATTATGATCTCTGAACAGGCAGAAAGTATTAAAAGAAGTTGAGTAATTTCTGAAATATAAAAAAAGAGAGGAGCTATTTGACAAATGTAAATAAGTTGCTGACTGGGTACAAGAATAAAAGAAAATTTTAGGGTTAGTATAATGGAGAGAACCTGACAGCAAGGCTTATTAGTTAGAAGTCTTGTGTCTCGGGGCAAAATACCAGAAGCCCTGTGACTTTGCATAAAGAAAACATCAGTGATCTAGAGGAAGTTATATATTTAAATAAACAGTCCCGCTGCTTTAGAGGACTAAGAAAAATGCTCCACATAGTTGAGCTGAAACAGCTGTATTCTGAGAACCAGTCAGATGTGATGAGTTTTTCAGTAAGGAAATAGCATATAGGCTGCTGGAAGCAGTCCTGTGGTACCAGAAGGGCAGCCTAAATGGGGCTAGGATGCTTTTATTTTTCTCATCCTTTCCAAGATCTTTGTGTTCCTAACACCTGTGCTACTGTAAGGATATCCCCACTGGCTTTATCTGGAATTATAGAGCTGTGTTGAGCATGTCAGGTGCTAAATTAGAAAAGAGTGCTTTTTTAGGCTTCAGATAGTGGAATTTAAAATATTTCCTAGACTTCTCTGTCCATTAACCAGTTCTGGTGGAAAGAACAGGTTGGTGAGGATGCAAAATGCAATTTTCTTAAATGCACAGCAAATCTGGTGCAGTTGTGGGCAAAATATATATATATATGTATAAAGCAAAAGAGAAATGTAAATGGAAAGCTAACATCCTTAAAGTGTTTGACTTTTTGCTAAAATCTTAAGTTTTTCCAATCTTCTCCTGCTGTCGAGCACTTCCAAACAAATGTATCTTGGGTACAGTTCCAGGCGGGTTACACTGTTCTCAGTCTGCACCGCTGAGCTTTGCTCTCCCTAGTGTGATCCTGAACCCTCAGTAAGTTAGCTGAGCATGCAATTCTGCCAGTTATTTCTTCTTTTTTTTTTTTCTTTTTTTTCCTTTTCTTTTCTTTTTTTCCTTTTTTTTTCCTTCTTCTTCTTCTTCCCCCCCGCCCCCAAAGAACTTGGAGCCAATTGAGGGCTCACCTACATGCCAGTACAGGGTCACAGGAGAGAGGGGCAGGACTGTGGCAGGACCATTTCAGAGCAGCGTAGTGTCTTGGAACTGTCCTGTGACATCTGTAGCGTTCGTAGTTGGTGCATGCAATTTGTTTTGCTGAAACATTGCCAGTGCCACAGACCTCTTCCTTTATCTTACAGTGTGCCAAGTAATTGGCATGTATGACTACACTGCACAGAATGACGATGAGCTAGCGTTCAATAAAGGCCAGATTATAAACGTCCTTAACAAGGAAGACCCAGACTGGTGGAAAGGGGAGGTGAATGGACAAGTGGGTCTCTTTCCATCCAACTATGTGAAGTTGACAACAGACATGGACCCAAGCCAGCAATGTAAGTGACCCTCTCTGCTGCTGTGCTGTGATGATTTGTATAGCACTTTAAGATGAAACATGCAGCATTGCTGTGATTCTGCTGTGGTGTGCAGAACTGAAAAGTTTCACCACTGCTGCACATGTCAAAGTCTCTTTGAAGACCTTCTGTAATGCAAACCTTATTTTATGTTTCCTTTATTTTTAGTTCCCATCCCCTTTGTAGCATGTTACCCTTTATCATTTTTGCACCATGCTGTTTACATGCCTGACTCATTTTCCTAGCTTGAATTTGCTCATTGTTTTGTTTTGCTTATGTGTTGTTTTCCTCCTTTTTCTAGGAATCATATGTTGTCCATCCCCCACTCAGGCTTGAAAGTCCTCAAAGAGACCCACTATCCCATATCACTGCCCAGAGGGATGATGGGAGATGCAGCCTTGATCATGTGGCTTCCAGCATGATCATCTACTGCCTTCTGAGTAGAAGAACACACTGCAGAGCAGTTTACCTCATTTTACATTAGTTGCATGTAATCGCAATGTTTGAGTTAATTACCTACAGATATAGATGCAAAATTAAAATGAAACAAACAAAAAAAACCAACACAAAAAAAAAATAAAAATCAAGAGGATAGTGGGTCCTTTTGTGGCTTTCAGAGTTACCAAACTAATTTTTCCACCTTTGCACAGGTGCTTTCAGTAGTTTTAAAATTATTTTAAAATATATATATTTTAGCCTTTTAAAGGAAAAGTATAAAATTTCTTCGTTGCAATTTTGTTTGTGCAAAAAGACCCACTATCAAGGAATGCTGCATGTGCTATTAAAATTGTTCCAAATGTCCATAAATTTGAGACTTTATGTATCTTTCTTTTTTATTGTTCACTTGTCCAGTGTTGTCAATATGTCTATTTTTTTCTTTTTCTTTTTTTTTTCTTTTTTTATTACAAAAGAACAGAAGGAGTTAAATCAGTTTAAGGAATTTAAATGTGCCCAATTACAGATAAGGTATTTTGTTGTAGTTATTGTACTGTATGTATCAGGTGTTCTTTGTTGAGTGTGTAATACATTGTGGAGAGAAGAAATTAAGTTCCTTCCAGTGCAAGAGACATTAACCTTGCATAATGCTGTTATCCCAGTTACGTTATTTTTATTTTGCACATTACTTGTAGCTGCATACAGTTAGAAAACACTCTGGTTTGTGTTTGTCTCAGATGTTTGGGGTTTTATTTTTTGCATTTTTGTGTAAGAAATCAATAGAACGCTACATTCATGTGAGATTTGAGAATTAACTTCTTTATTTTCATCTTGGTTACGTGAAGTTTGACTTCTCATTTTTACTTTCATATGACTATGGAACAACACATTTTGAACAAGTAATTTTCCTGACAAGAAAGAATGTATAGAAATATCGCCCTGCAATTAATTTCCAATGTTTACATTTTTTTAAACTAGACTGTGGAATTTATACAAAATAATATTGAACGGCGCTTACAGTCAAGTTTATGTAGTAGATGTGCCGTAGCTAAGCCACGTTTGTCTTTCCAGCATTAGTTACAAGCTCTTGATGAAATGCCTGGTGCTGTCAGTGCAGAAACCCTCTCTTCCTAATGCCTCAAGCACAATATAGCAGTTCTACTAATTACTTTACCATTTAGTTATGTTCTGATTTATGTATTTCATTTATTTCTAAATTTCACGCTGGCAGTGTTTTAGCGTTTCTAATCCTACCCCGTCTCCCTCCTTCTGACCCATCATCATCATGCGGTGCAAAGAACAAGTGAAGCTCCTAATTCAATTGCACTTCAGTATTTCATCAATATGAATGTAAATTATATAAATATATAAAAACTTGCAGCTTTAACAACTGTAATACAGCCTTTAAAATTAGTTACATGTATAGATAATTAAATTCTTCATATAAAAGATAGACTAAAATGTGTTTGTTGTCTTGTTGCTGTGTACACACAGAAGTCACCAAGCGGCATTAGCGCATGTAATGAATTTGCCACCAGCGTAGCCCGAAGCCCACCTGTTTCATTTCAGAATGACACTTGTCTTGTTTCTTTGAATATTATTTCAAAATAATGATTATCGTGGTTATCTGCAAACTTTTGCACCCATCTTTCTCTATTCAGTTGTTTCTACATGTTACAAATCAGTTAATGTTTTTTTTGACACTATACTGGTAGATGAATTAAGTATTCTTTGTTGTTTTACTGTGGGTTTACATTGACTTAGGCTCTGTGTTTCATGCCAGAAGCTCTAGTCTTAAGACATGCACAATTGCACAGATTTTCTTTCCTTTTAGGATAGCATTTAACACGTACAAGTTTTTCCTTTACCTCTCCGCCATAAAAAAAACCAGTAAAAATGTCTTCTCCATCATAGCCATTGCCAAAATAATGTGCTGTCTGGTATGACAGGAATTGAACAGAATGGAATACTTGTAATTTTCAGTGCCCATTGTTTTGCTTACTGAAGATGATGTAGCCAGATTTTTCTCCACTATTTCAATATTTTGTGCATTAAAATGTTATTTTAATGAAAGGACATCTCTATTTTCCCATAATGAGCTGTTGTATTGAAAGATTTATAACTTGGCTAAAAGCGCTTGTCCTAAGGGGTATTTTGGGTTTTGTGACTTCAGGCCAGAAACATACTTTCTTTACATATTGAAATGTTTGCAATACTTTGGATATAGGGGATTCAGATGCCTTTCCCCCCCTCCCCCCCCATTACTTCAAGTGAGAACAAAAATAAAGGTATTACAATAATCTGTAGGCTACATGTTCTCTAACACGCTTCTTAAAAATGCTGAGAGCGATGTCTCAGAAAAGTGTCTGGGGTTAATTTTCCACCGAAGTGAAAATAACAGCAAGTAGTCCCTCTGCAGACACACACATGCACACACAGACTGATGTATGTTGTGCCAGGACTCCTCAGACAGAAGAGTACTGTGTACTACTCAACAGAGCAACAGCTTTATCAGTCAGTCTATTGTTGAGAATCATGAACTTTCAAACCCTTCGAAACACATTTGAAATGTCCCAGATGAAGATATTCAAACCGTTGTGGCTTATATCGACATACATTCTTGAAATACCTATAATGTTTATTCACTTGATTATTAAAGTTCTTAAGTGTACTACTATAGTTTGGCATGGTAGTGTTTAATCTTCCTCATAATCAGCGATTTCCGTTGAGTAGCAGGGAACAAGATACTGCACTTACTCTTTCTTACCTGTCTGGATTTTTGCTTAGAGATATCTACATATTTGTGAAAGGGACTGTGAAAGCAATTCTTAAATAAAGAAAATGTATTATTTCCATCAAGAAGAATAGTTTTTCAGGGTTGTGTCTCAACCCAGTTTTGACCCTCTCCCTTCCTTGTTCATCTGAAAAGATTTTTAACCTGCTGAGGCATGTGGACCCCTCCCAAAGCTGCAGATCCAGACTGCAGCAAGCAAACCTCCTTCCAAAAGAACGCTTGTCTCCTGTCATGGAAATGTGCCCACACTCTTGTTTTCTTTGGTCCATGAAGTTGTGGCTGCAAAGCCAACATGAATCCCAGTCAAGGCTGAAACAAGACTTACACAGAGAAAAATAAGAAACTGTTCAGATGATTTTTTAATTTTATTTGTATTTTAAGTTAGCATCAAGAAAATGAACAGTCTCACTGCTGCCTGGTCAATTGGATGCATTCTGTATATTAACTTTCATGTGCCGAGTACCTTTTCCCTTTGCACAGGAGCCATTGAGGGATGTAGAGGAGACTGGGTTTAGAGACCACTCCAAGCACTGGTGGGATTTTTGTTCACAGTTTTTCTGTTTACCTTGCAAAGAACTTCCTCTATTCAGCTGCTGAGGAAGAATTCCCATTAGTGTTCTTTCTGGGAATTTGTTCGTAACAATTCCAATACTTTAAATCTGTCCGAGACAACTCAGAGTCTGAAATGTGCATTTATCAAGAACGCTTAGCTTTATATTCAGAATGAGTTTTACTTAAACCTCAATTCTTTTGGAGCTCCAGTGGCATCTCTTTCAGTCCTCAAGAGCTCACCGAACACATTTTTAAATGACCTATTCCCATAATCTTCCCGCAAGGCAACAAAGTAACTGCGTGTTCTGCTTTTTTTTTCTCTGGTTTTAAAGCAGTTCTCTTTAGTTCTTTGTGATTATTGACTCCAGCTATTTAACTTCTTGTTGAATAGCTCCTTATGTGCAGTCCTCTTCTGATTACAGCAAATGGCTTATTTTGAACCTTTTTTTAGACAGCTTTGGTAAGTCAAGGGACAACATCTCTCACATATTATTTAATCAGTTGAATTGCAACCTAAGTGGATGCACACAGAAAACTGGGTAATAAGCTGCTACTTAGCTAAACAGAGAGCACTAATGGAACCTTTTCAATCCAAACCCTGAAAGAGTGTTTTCAGAAGGTTGTTCTGGATGAAGTTAAAAGCATAAATTATTTTCACAAAGACTTCATTTCCTGCATGTAGACTATATGGACTTGTGTACTCACTGCTTGATAGCTTGCAAAAGAGTACTTTACCATGAGTAAAAGAATTCATTCTGAGTTATTGTCCATGTGAGGAGAAATCCTGAGTGTTGTCTTCACTATCTAGAGTATCTTAATAACTTTACTAGTATGTGTAAACATATTTCACAGCAAATGTGTAAACATAATAATGAAACAAATTTCTGTAACTTGTTACAGCAAGTTTCACAGATGTTTTGCTCCACTCCCCTTCCCATACATCTTAATTTGGAAACTTCTTTAAAAAAAAAAATAAAAATTCCAAGAAGTGCTCCTCCTCAGCACAGAAATTCAGATTGCAATGTCTGTGTAGAACTGGAAACAATTTGAATCAAACCTGTAACTTTTCTTTTGTAAATTGTATTAAATCCTGTGAGGCAACACAGAGTAAGAAGTCATTGTAGAACAAGCTTGATCTTGTGGAATAGTTTCAATTCAGCATTTCATGGAAGGCGGCTGTTTGTGTCTAAAGGTGGAAAGATGTTTATACTCAAGGTAGCTCTCCTACAGCATGTGGGTGTAGAGCTTTTAGAGGGCGTTGGGTTCCCTGTGGTGCTCCTTGATCACAGGATTTGGCTCCATTCTCTGGCACAAGTTTTTCATTTGTTTCTTCATGCCCTCCTGACCTTCCTGAGTCTGGCCTCTGGGCAGCAAGAAGGAAGCACTGTGCCTCCCTGCTGTTCAGCTCCCGGCTTCAGCATTTGGTCTGTCCAGGTATCAGTTTTCACCCACAGAGTGCTGATCTGATGCTGCCAGCTCAGCTGAATATCCACTAGTGCTGCTCTGAGCTGGACCCAAATCAGTGTCACAGGTACAGGTTTTCTGTGCCCTGGTCTAGGTGGCTGAAACTGGATTCATCTTTTTTTCCATCACACTCATCTCTGACAAATGCAGTTTTTTCTGCTGAATTTTTATTCGTATGTTGGGGTGATTCTGGCTCCATATGAGTGTTAAAATGAGTCTGGTTTGATTCCCCCTTTTTCTTTTTTTTTTTTTTTTTTTTTTTTTTTTTTTTTTTTTTTTTTTTTTTTTTTTTTTTTTTTTTTTTTTTTTT
>WTSP01000940.1:8165-21371 GCA_025331215.1 Actenoides lindsayi | reverse complement strand
TTTTTTTCTTTTTTTTTCTTCTTTTTTTTTTTTTTTTTCAGCCAGGGTAAAAGTGACCCTCTTTAGCCCCAGAGGGGCCTCACTGTGTGGATTGAATCAGAGCAAATTCCCTTTGTGTTTCCTGCTCCGAGGGGACACGCTATTGTTGAGCGCGGGGCCTCTTGTAACACGGAGCAGCGCAGGACCGTGAGCAAATCCTTCCCAGATAATGCACAAGTTGTTTCACAATTGATCCGTCCTCCCCTCCCCCAGCGTTCACCCCAATTTACTTGGCACAACTATCATTTCCTGGCCCTTTTATTGCCATTCAGACGTCCTACAAATGCAAACATTTCGGACAGAAGAAAGGGGCCGGGTGAGGCGAGGGCAGGTTTGGGAGCGCGATGCTGTCGAGCCGCTCGGCTTCCGAGCGAGAGAGCAGACGCCTGCTTGGGGTGAGCGGCGAGCTTTATGTGTCAGCACTTCCAGGGGGCTTAATTGGCTTAATTTTTTTTTTTTTAATGTAAGTACCTGTTTCCTCTTTCTATTTTACACGAAAATATTTTTCATATATTTTTAATCTTCCCCCCCCCCCCGTTAATTTTCCATCAGCCTCCGAGACGGTTTTGCTCGTAGGTATCTCGTGCCAGCAGAGGCTGACAGTGATGAAAAGATGAAAACCTGGCAATAACACAGGGTTTTGCTTACAAATTGACAAAAACATCCCTGCCAA
The DNA here is from genome assembly GCA_025331215.1 of Actenoides lindsayi. Lineage (NCBI taxonomy): Eukaryota > Metazoa > Chordata > Aves > Coraciiformes > Alcedinidae > Actenoides > Actenoides lindsayi. The sequence continues at coordinate 20,659 of WTSP01000940.1, read as the reverse complement.
TCCCCAGTAATTTCCTGCATCTCCATAACTGACCTCATGCATTCAGCACCGTCAGCGCTGATTGGCGGGGTTATAATGTGAACGACGAAGAACATTTATCCCAAGAAAGAAAAACAAACAAACAGGAAACCCCACCACAAAAATCATTTGCCTCTCCAATTAATGATTTTACACGGCTCAGCCTACGAGTTTGCGTAATTAGGGAGCGAACATCCATTACGGGTGAATATCCGTGGCAAGCAAACTCCTCTTTCCCGAGGCCGGTCACGGGCAGTGCCGGGCGGGGAGGGTGGCTCTCGTGCAGCGCTCCACGTCGGCTGGAGGTACCTCCGAGTGAATGTCAGCTCCTGTCTACCCTCGCGCCGGCCGATCGATGCTTCATTAGGCCGAATTGTCTTTTGCCCATGCAACCTTGAAAACGGTCCCTTTAATTACCTGTGAGGAAGTCGGGGACCCTTCTCCCCCCTCTCCTCTCCCTCACGGATTTCCTCCCCCCGCTCCTCGCCGCGGCGACCCGGAGCGGGTGGGGGACGGGGGTCACCCTCGGCCCTTCGCCGCCAGCCAGCGCCTCGCCGGCCGCGGAGACGTGGGAGGGGAAGAAATATGGGACCCCGAGGTGAGAGGGCAGGGTTCAAGTCCGGACTACAGATCTATTGGAGAGGTTTCAGACAGCCAGGCCTCCACTTGACTTTCCTATCAGCAAGCTCCTGATTCCTCAGCTGCTCCCTCCTCGCCGCGGCTGACGACTCCCGCGCGCTGCTAATTACCCCACGCTCCGAAATGGAGCGCCGGGGCCTAGCGGTGCCCACTGCAGCGTGGGCTGACCAGGAGGGTCCCTTGTCCGCACCGCATGAAAATGTGGGGATCTCGGGCAGAGCCGGGAGGAGGGGGGGGGAGCAGTCAGTGTCCCCTCCTGCAGACCTGGCATTCCAGGAGAGGAGCTCCAGGTAACCCTGGGCCTTGCAAGGGGGGTGAAGAAAGTGCATAAATAATCTTATTTATTACGCGTTGATAAAAATTCAGAAAGATTTCAAAGTTGAGTGATAATCTGATCATCCTGAGGGATAGGTTTTTATTTAATAGCCAGGTGTTTTACCTATTCATTTATGATGGAAAATATTATAATGAAGTAATAAACCTTAGCATAGAAATGTTAATCATATAGATGTGGTCTGCAAACCCCTTGAAATCACAGACCCCTTCTGCCGTCCCAACCTGTCTTTATTGGTAACCTCATGATTTAAGATAATTTCGGTTTTGGGACTGTGCCCGTAGACCTCAGGGCACAGTTGTTAATAATGGAAAGCTTATTTGACTGCGTTATTCTCCCCCTGCGTTTCTTATCTGGTCTGCTGTGAAGTTTTTATAATATCATGTGCTATTTCTTTGTTTCCCATTTTAGAAGAACGCAGAACAAAATCATGAGAACTGTTGGGGATATTGCACATCTGATATTAAAGGGTGGAGGAGTTACAGGCGAATGAGAAGTTGCAGAGGGGTTCTCGGGCAACTTTAAAAATTCGCAGAGCATTTCCATTTTAATACAAAGCGGGGGTCTGGCTACTCTGTGATGCTGAAAAATGAGATGTCTTCCAGCGCTCCATCTCTGCTCAGCTGAGAACCCTCTCCTTCCAGTCGTTGCATACAAACCCCACCGAATTCAAGCGATGGCAACAGACGGGGTCTCGCCGTTCTCCTCCGCTACTCAAAAATGAGCCAACTTATCAGAAGTGTCTCGGTCCCCGTTGGCAGATTCAGGCACCGTCACCCACGCAGGGCTGTGGGAAGCACGGGGAAAGCTGCCGGAGCTGCACCGGAGCACAGCATCTCCTGCTGCAGGGACGAGCACTAAATATCAGACCTTGCTAAATCCCATCATTGGGAAGTGATCGGCGGAGCCGCATTCTGTATGCACGGCGAGGGCTTTATCTCACTAAGAGAGCTGTGATGTCACCACATTAAGCTAAAATAACCACTGAACATGAGAACAAGAGGGATGGGGTGGGGGGGGGAGAGGGAGAGCGAGGGAAATAGCAGGCACATTACAAGTCCTGCATGTGGATCACACAGCCAGCCTGTGAGCAATCCCTGCGCTCCAAGTATCTCCTGAACGGGAGAGGGAGAGAGAGGGAGCCAGAAGCCAGCCTTCAGTCCCTACCACGAGAGCTCTCGTGCACACACGCGGCCAGGGTGTCAGAGGGCGTGAGTGCATTTTTCATTTCTTAGCCTTTGTGTGGTCTGCCAAATAAATAGGATTCTGTCTGTATTTACATGTATTTGACTAACCGTGCTGTGTATTTTTAACCTGTATGTGAGAGGCATTAACACAGAAACTCACACGCGCTTAAATAGATGTAACATAAATAGTCCTCTAATACACAGGGGACGGATGAAAAACAGCAGGAGGGTCAGATTTTCACGTGAGCTGCCTACCTGGCAGTGCCCCGTGGTATTTCCACCCTTCCTTAATGTGCAGGAACTGGATGGTACTGGGAGGGAACGACTGGAACGGGAGGGGAGACATCTTTCTTTTCTGGCATCTCTCATTTGCGTTGGCCTTTGCTTCGTGTCACGCCAGGGAATGTGGCTTGTGATGCTGCTGCTGCTGCTGAAAAGCCACCATTCAGACGGTGATGCTACCTGGGCTTGCAGAGCTTTGCAGACAGGGCATCTACAGATCTTCAGGATACAGCCGCCTGATAAATTAACCCAAACCAATTCTGCTGCGCTCAGATGCAGAGATGCCGTGCGCGTGGAAGTGCTGCGTGCGTGGGTGAGCTCTGCCTGTTTGCAGCGTGCGTTGGGACCGTACAGCAAGCATGTGGTCTCTGCATCGTGTCTGTGGATCACGTATGTGCACCCACACGGAGCACACGCGCTACTTGCTATATGTAGATCTTGAGAGCAGCTCTGCCTCCGCCATAACTCATCCTAGATCCAAGCTGGTCTCAGTGTTCGAGGAGGGAAACTTCCAAAAGCACAGGACAAGACCTGGCAGTGATGTAGGAGCAGGACTGAGGCAGTGCTAGCACAGAAGGGCTTGCTTTGTAGCCTTGCCTAAGGATGGGGTGGCAGAGAGGGAAACGTTAAGTGTCCTTGGAAATGTGGCCTCCCTGAAGATGGTACAAATTGTCCCAGAAAATAAAGCAGTGATGAAAGTTTTTGATGAGGAGAAAGGACAAGAGGCAAGAAGAGTCACCCAGACATGCCCCAGCAGCCTGCCATTAGCAAGAGGCTGTCTGTCCTGGGGTTACCAGAGCTCTGAGACCAGCCCCTCGGACAGAAATCTCTTCTGTACCCCCTTGTTATTCACACACACTCCCTCAGTCGAGGGGGATTTAACCCCGCTTCTCCCCACTACATTTCTGAGGTGGTGCAATTTATGGATGTGAAGAGGAGTCTTCCTAGGAAGGGCTAAAAATGCAGCAATTTCAGAACAGAGACGTACGGAACAGTATTAGCAGCTCCAAGTGATAAACCCCCGTGTCACAAGATGGTGTGGGGCGACCGTGGCATTCCCACGTGAGACACGTTTGCGCAGGGACCGTAACCGTAGAGCTACGGGGCTGGAGAAGGAGGTGATGGAAAAGGTTTCGTGTTTCTGGATAAACCAAAATTATTTGAAGGCAATGCTAAGAATTTTTAGAGGAAAATTCCCAGTGGTTATTCTCTGGGAAGAGAAAATCAGCATTGTGAAGGGCTGGAGCGTGCCTTTGTACCTGCCAGAGTCACTGCTGCCTGTCTGTCAGTAAAGGCCACCCTGGCTGGCGGGTGACGGCTGTTTGGCTGTTGTGTGGGTGTGCAAAGGGATCTCGGTTGCCACGTGGGGAGTGGGTGTGTGCACAGGCATGTGCATGGGTGTGCACATGTGTGTACGGCTGTGGGTGTGTGCACAGGTGTGTGTAGGGGTGTGGGTGTGTGTACAGGCGTGTGTATGGGTACAGGCGTGTGTACGGCTGTGGGTTTGTGCACAGGCATGTGTAGGGGTGCGGGTGTGTGTACAGGCATGTGTACGGGTGTGGGTGTGTGTACAGGCGTGTGTATGGGTGCAGGTGTGTGTACAGGCGTGTGTAGGGGTGTGCCCACCCCCCCCATGTGTTTTTCAGGCAACAGGGAAAGGCAGAGCGAGCCTGTGCCTTGGGTGGTGAGTGGCAGCGCCGGGCAGGGGGACTGGGAAGTGTGCGCTGGTTTTGTCTGTGTAATAAGGTGTGTTTATTAATAGTTATTAGTTATACCCGATATATATTCAATAGAATTATTACATGTGATAGATTATGTATTTTGTTTATTTATCGCTATGTAGCAGTAATTATTTATAGTTAAAATAGGCCTTTTAACCGAGACCCACCCATCTGAAGATGGGCTCGTGCTGCTTTGCTGTGATGCAGGCTTGCCAGGGGTATTCAGGTTTAGCTCTTTGGACACGTTTCCCTCCCGCCCCAGACCCTGCGCACATGTTTCTGTGCGTACATTTACCTCTCCTGGTGTTACACTGTCCCCATCCTTGCTTACAGTAGGATGGGCTGGTTTCCACCTTTGTCCCTCCTCTTGTTTCAGAGGTGCCCTAAGAACCGAGCTGCTGTTCACCCTCCCGCATCCTCTCACACGTCACGTCTTCCCCAAATCAAAAGCCGGTTCGTCTGCCTGCTCCTGAGCACAGAGCCCCTTTGCAGGTGCCGGTGCTGGGCTGTGTGACCGTGCGGTGCCTGGGGCAGCTCGTCTGGGCCAAGGGGAAAGCCGGGTCGGTGTTAACGGGGAAGCCGGGAAGCTGGAGAGACTCTCACCTAGCTGTGCTGCCTGTGGATTGACAGCACGAGCATTGTGATGAGGCAACCTGGAAAGTACCCCCTGTAGCCTGCAAGCAGCCTGGAAGCATTGGTGAGGGGAATTAGCGTGGACAAATGGAAGTGTAATGGTGAAACAGGATTCTTTGTTGGTGAGAACATGCTACTAGGGCTGTTGTAACCTACTCCCAGCTAACAAGTCACAGGACAAGAAACACCAGCCTCAAGTTGTCCCAAGGGAGGTTGGAGCTGAGGAACAATTTCTTCCCCTGCAGGGCTGTCCAGGGCTGTGCCAGGCTGCCCAGGGCAGGGGGGGAGTCCCCGTGATCCCTGGAGGGGTTTCCAAGCCGTGGAGCTGTGGTGCTGAGGGACAGGGGTCAGTGGTGCGTGGCAGTGCTGGGGGAACCCTTGCACTCCATGAGATGAAAGGGCTCTGCCAACTCAAATGATTCTATGATTCTACTCCCCACTTCTGACAATCCCTCCTTTTGTGCTAAATTTTTAAATTTCTTGTTACTGTTTTTTTTTCCAGAGGAAGAAGAAAATCAGCCTGAATTATGTTGCTAGAAAATAAGTTGAAAATTTTGTTTGGTTAAAAACTAAATTCTTTCCAAGTCTAATTAATACCCCAGCCACTATATTTGGCTGTGTGGGTAAATTCCATACTGCAGTGTCTGGTGCTTCTTGAAGTGTCCTACAGATGTCCTGGGGGAATTTTAAAATTGTCTTGCAAGACTTGATGTAGATGGTAAGAAGCAGGTATTGGACAAAAAGGTTGTGATTAAGGCAAAGAGTTTGGGGTTTTTTTCTGCTGTCCTTTTTCAACCTGTGTAGTGAGGATGAAGGAAAGCTAATGGGTGTAATTATGCCAGTGACACCCTAAAAAACCTGCTGCTCTGGTTTAACTTTTACTCTTCTTTGCGATTGCTTCTTGTCATAATGAAAGTAGAAAAGGGAGGTTCTGTAAGAAATTAGCGGGTGTAATTACAGGGGGTTAATATGGGCTGTTGCCACGCAGCGATGAGGCGAGAGCAGCCTGAGCCGTGGCCGCAGCGGTGAGGGTTGGCTGCTCCCCACGCCAGGCAGAGCTGCCAGCTGGGCTGCAGAACCTGCCGGCACCGGCAGCCTGGACAGAAAAGTGTCCCTGCCGTGGGGATGGCACCAGAAAGGTGTCCCTGCCACGGGGACGGTGCCGGGGGGTCTGCTGGGTCGAGATCTTGCCCGATGCGCCTGTGGGGCAGCCGCTGCGGTCTGGAGGATGGAGGTGGGTGTCGGAGAGACTCGAGCACCGCACGGCACGGGACTGCTGCTGCCTGCGGTCCCCAGCTCTGCCGTCACGTAGGTGAGTGGGTTGCGTCACCAGAAATCTGGCTGCGACTAAGAAAATGGTGTCTAGGAAACATCGCAAGGTGAAGTCCGGGAGGGTGTCGTGGTTGCTAGCACTTCACCTGAGCAGCTGGAAGGCATCGCGATGATGCGAGCTGCACAAACAGTTGAATATCAAGCACACTTGAGTGTAATTTTGCAAAAACTGTTGAGGTGACTTCATTTAGGTCATTTGAAGCTGTGAGTGCTGAGAATCTTGGTAAATTAGATCCTTCTTGCTCTGGCAGATCCTGAGTACATCATCTTCATTTAAAGTACTTTTATACTAACTCATAAACATCCGACAGCTGTTAGTGGCACCTGAATGCAGTGACAATTAAGCAGTTGTCTCTCTTCTGTTTGAACAGGTAAAGCAAGCACAGTTTGACGTGCTGCAGTGTCGAGCATGCAGCCTGGTTTCCAGGTTTTCGTGGGGAAATCCCAGACTGAGGTGGTGTCCAAAGACGTTTTCTCCAATAGTCCCAGGCGGCATCTTTGCTGACAGTGCATCTCTCTTGACTTAACAACATCAGATGAGTTCAGCATGGCATGGCACAGCAGGCTCACTGTCCCCAGACCCACCAAGGCTGGTGTGGACAGGGCTGTGTGTCCAGGGTGCGTTGCTCGGGGGGTGGATTACTGCTTTGGGCAGTCTGACCTCCGTGCGAGTCCTCTGGAGCCCAGTTACTGCTCATGAACAAGAGGGGCAGAGGCAGGAGTGCTGTGAACATGCAAAAGTACCAGTGCATGGTTGGGGAGCAATGTAACCCTGTGAAGTGGTAGATGTGAAGGGAGCTGGCAGGAGGCAGCACCAGGGGAGCAAAATGGCACAAATTCATCTCGTTTGCTCTGAGAATAAGCAGGATTATAAAATGTGGTGTGTAACTGAAGAAAGGGTACTGGGAGGATTGCGGGCTGTGTGGGTAGCTGGACTATTTACAGCGTTTCCTTGGAGGGACATCATGGTAGAGCGGTCAGGTCACCGCTGCAGCCGTCACAGGCGCCTTTATTTCTTAAATATAAAGTTTATATAGCTGGTTAGCTCTGTGGCCTTAATTTATTGTGTTAGCATTGTTTGTTATTTGCTTATCCTTGCAAGTCAGTTAATCTTCAGTTGGCTATTTCTCCTCCCGTAATATGGCATATTTGTCTGTCTTCATGGACTGTCTCAAAACCTGAGAGAAGCGTGATAAATGTTCAAAATGGTTTTATTTCCTTTATTGCAGAAAACACACAAGTGCCAAGACACGAGTTTGCACGGCACTATAGCTCGTTCCTCTCGAGTTCCGGGCGGCTCTCTCCATCGCCGGGGCCGGCCCCTTGGCCAGGGGCTCACCCCCGCTGCGGAGCATCCAGCTGCACAGCTAAGGGAGAGCTGGCGAGTCAAAAGGGCTGGCTAGTGCAGGCAGGTGGAAGAGATCTGGGGTCTCTCCATGGCCAGCTGTTGTTTTACTCAAAAAAATAGTAGTCCCTCCAAACCAGAGCAGCCTGGGGTGCTCCGACTTCCCCGCAGGCTTTGGGGACAGCTTGGCTGAGCAGAGATTGCTTCCTGCTCCTCTCTGGCCTGGCACTCTGTGGTGGTCCCAGGCAGCCCGGCAGGTGATGCATCTGGAAGCCATGTGCCAAGAGGCTCCCTCCAGGTGGGCTGTGTGCCCGGCACTGAGCGTTTGGTGTTGGGGTGGCTTCTCACGCGCCGTGTACTGTCTAACGAAGGGCTCTGCTAGCTGCTGTAATTAGCCATTGCTCCTGGACTTCTCTGGCCCTTCCTGGAGGACTTCTGAAAGGCACAGCTGACCCCGGCTTGAGGTGTGTGTCCAGGCAGGACTTAAACCATCTCTGCAGCTTCCTCCGAGCCGCCCCGTGCGTTCGCTGGCCGCAGCAGGAGATGCGGGGTGTTCTGTGCTCTCTGCCACCAGGGTGAAGACGTGTGACAGACAAAAGCTTTTGGGTTGCTCGACCGGAGATGGTGAGAGCTGTGCCAAGGTGGATTTGCCTGAAGGTCACTATTAATACTGAGCATTGTGGATGCAGAAAAACAGTTGAACTGAATTTTTGAAGGGATTCATGTTCGTCTTTGGTTACCGTGTCTCTGACTGATGTCTGTATGCGTACTCACTGCTCAGAGTGCTCCGAAAACACGTGTTCACCTTTCAGCGACTGCTGGAATCACAACAGACGTGGTTATCGCCTCGCACCCCTGTAGAGGGGCAACAACAGGGCGAGATGGGTGGATTTCATCTGCTGATGACCTGGACGAGTGTTCCGTGGTAACAGAATCTCACCTCTGGCACTGGTAGCAGCAGCAGCAGCCCTAGTTTCAGGGTCTGGGGCTTCTTTTTTTGTTGTCTTTGCTATTTAAAGACGATGGTCTTTTCTGCTGGCAGATCACGAGGAGTCGTCTTGCTGATTGATGGAAGTATCTGAAAATCAGCTAAATATCATTGATGGGACTTTGATTTTTTTTTTTTCTTTGAGGAGAGGCAGGTGTTGTGGTCAGGAATGCTTGCCTGGCACCTGGGGCAGAAGAGTGGCTTTTAGTTTTTAGAAAAACATTTGACTTGCAAAACTGTTTTGAAGGATTTAGTTTTTTGGGCCGGGATGAGATTGCTAAAGGTTTCGGTCATGGGCCAGCATATGTTCCAGTGTTTGCTCCCGGGCTCTGAGTGCCTGGCACAATCCTGTAAGCCTTGGGACACCTTTGTTTTAATTTGCTCTCGAGATGCACCATGAATTGTGAACGGCAGTCTCCCGTGCTTCCCCGCGGTGTAAGGCAATGTGTTACAGCAAGGAGGAAGGAAAACGTAAACCAAGGACTCAAGGGGAACTTGAGGCAAGAGCCCAAGTCGTTTAAAGCAGGCAGGAAGCGTCTTGGCGTGCCCTCCGTGAGAGTTTCTGCGGCGCGGCGGCAGGCTGCTGCTGGGCGGAAGGAGCGGGGAGTCTGGGGAGGTGCCGCAGCCATGGGGGTTCCAGCTCGGCCCCTCCTCGCCAGGCACCGTTTATTTTTCAGCGCTTCTGTCTAATTAATATAAGGCCTGCTCAGGCACAGCCGCCCTCATTGGACATGTCACTCGTTAATCATACGACCCTCCTAGCCTTGGGTAATGACCTTGAAAGAATATATCAGCCCATGATGGCGGGAGTGAGGAATTAAATTGTTTCTCTGAGTGCTTATGGTCATTGCTGACAATTTATATGACACAGCTGCCCTAAGCTGTCCGTGCCGGCCATTGTGCCGCAATCATTTTCCCTGCTGGGAAGGGGTGGGAAGAAGTGCCCACCCTGCCCGCTGCCCACCTTGCCCGCTGCCCGTGCTTCCCACTGCCTGTGCTGCCCGTGCTGCTGCCACCCATCTTGGTTGGGCCTTGGGTTTGTTCCTTTGTGTGAGGAGGAACCTGGAAATCCCAACGAAGAGCACTGGACTGGAAGTCCCAGAAAGGCTTCGCTGAAGCCGTCCTCTCTGGGCACGTGCCGCGCTGCCGTCGCGGTGGGAATGGCACCAGTTTGATCCTTGTAAATATTTTCAGAACCGAGGAGGGTCCCCCAGTTGAGAATCGAGGTCCCTTTCAGGAGGGGCGCTGGAATCGGCACTATTGGTGGGACAGTTTAAATAGGGATGGTATTTGGGTAAGGTTCAGACATGAACGTATCAAATAACCGTAAGCATTTACATGCGCAAAATTCGGCAGGTCCTTTAATTATCATAATTTCCCATGAAGAGACACAAATTATCAGATGGGCTCGTAAGAAATTAGTTTAAAGATCTGTTCTTGTAAACATGTATGGGTTAATATCTGTATTTTTGTTTTTCTAAGTGTTAAATGTACTTGGGAAGGTATTTATTATTTGCAGATAATGAGTAAATGGCTTTCTTAGTTGTTATATATTGGTATCTGCTTTTAGACTGATGAAATAATTTGTTACAGTTATTCAATCATTATTTATAGAAAACATGTAGCTGAGGATCTAAACATCAGATTGTTCTGCTGTTGCCATATGGACAGCTTTTATCTAAATATAAACAGTTGATAATTATCACTAGAACTATTGGCTAAAATCACAAAACAGACCGAGAACAAATAACAATCTCATTCTTCATTAGCATTTTAAAAACGAAATACATTTGCTTGTTTACGCCTTCGGTAAATTTGGCTCTGTTTTTACGGAACTGCAAACGAACCAGAACATTTGTTTTGTATAATCTATAAAATGAATTTCTATGCGGATTTGTATCTGCGATCTCACTCGGGTGCGTTCCGAGCGCCGGTGCGAGCTGCCACGCGCCGGTGGGTGTCTGGGCGGGATGTCACGCGGCCGAGAGGCGTTGGCTCCGGCCGGGCTCTCTCCGGCCCCACTGCGCAGCACGTGAGAGCGTTAGGGAATCCGTGCTGCCTGGCTTTTTGTTTTCCATTGTTGACTTAGAGTGGCAGGTTCAGGACGCGCCACGTTCCTGCTCAGCAGCTGGTTCGTACTGCTGTGTCAGACTTACCCCGTGTCTCGTCGTTCGAGTTTAATTGTCACTGGAGCTGACCTATAGATACCCCGGCCACTGCTCCCCAAGAAGCTGTTACAAAGCACTTTAGTAAGGTATTATTCACTTCCATCCCAAATTCCTTTAAAATGCTTGGCTTTTTCATTGGGTCTAGTGAATTATTCTTTCTTCTTTTTTCAGTTTGTTCCGATATCTCTTCTCTAGCACCTCAGTATGTGGAAGGGTCACAGCAAAGGATGGACAGTTGCCACCTCGGTATTCTGCATATTGTGAGTGCTTTAGGGAAAATGACACAAGTCAGCAGCAGCTGCGTAAAACTTCCCTGTAGCATGAAGATAAAGACAGGTGACAAAGCAGAAGTGGACACGTCGACTGGGGGAAGATACTCTCTTCGTACTGGTGTCTCCTCTTTGTTATGTGGCTAAAGCAGAGAAGGAGGGGATTAGATTCCCTTTTTAGTTACACCAGTCATCTACTGCATGGAAAGGAACAGATGTATTTGTGTTGTTATTCCCATTTCTGGGTTTTAGCTTAGACTTGAAAAAATTATAGGATCGTAATATCATCATTGTAATTATTATTGACAGGTTTTTGTTCCGGTTGATTTTTCCCTGTCCAAAAGCTGAAGAGGTTCCGTGTCTCTTCCCTTGTCTCAGACCCATCCCAGGCAGGCCCCGGGTGCCGGTGGTGGCCGAGGGCTGCAGATGCACTCGGGGTTTATTACACATTAGGATACACGCTCTTGTAATATGGTCACGTTCCCTCTCCAGCCCAGCAGTGTTTGTTCTCCATCGCCGCAGGTACCCGAACGTTGTCGTTCTGCGCGAGGCTGTTGTGCACGGCCTGGCAAACAGGGGCTGTGGCAGGCATGTGGAACGCAGAGACCTGCAGGTCCCCTGTGCAGAATTTACGAACAAAGAATACTTTGTACGCACGGGTCAAGACTCCAGTTAGGCTTCCTCCAAGCACTAATTCCAGTTGGAGGGTGAAGTTGGTGGGAATTGGTTTAATTTCCCGCGGGAGGCGCGTGGCGCGGACGCGGCGTCGCGGCCCCGCAGCGAAGTTGGCTCTGCGCCGGAGAGCCGGCTCACGGGCTGGTCCCGCGTCCGAGTCTCCCTCGCAGGGCTCCCCACCCCTCCCGCCTGCCTTGGGATGGTGCTGCCCTGGCTGGGAGACAGTGCTTTAGTTCCTTACGGGAAGAGACCCCTCGATGCCCCCGCAGTGCAGGCACCCAGTGAGACGTTACCGTTCCTTATTCAAATTCCCTTTTTAATCGGCTGAAGGGAGAGCGAGCGCGCTGCAGCCCCGTCCCCATGCTGCGCTCGCCACGGTGACGTCAGCCTTCTCGTGCGGCAAGGGTATTTTAAATTTGTTTATCTTGATGATATCAGGTGGTTTGGTTGCTGGCACTCCGCGTTAGCATGGCGGAGCAGCAAATATGTACATATATATTTATATTTAGCTTTTTTTTCTGGTATGTTCAGCTGAAAAGGCTTGGCTTGATTAATATTTTCCGCTGTCCGGTAACCATGGCAATGGGGTCAGCAGATATAATACTTAATTTAATCTTCCAACTGCCTCAGTGTGCATCACCAGTGTCCCGAATAATAGAAAGCCCTTTGCTTCTCTCTCCCTTCCTCCCTCCTTCCCTCCCTCCCCTCCCTCCCTCTCTTTCCCCCTCTCGTTCTCTTGCTTCATATATTATCTTTGCCAGTGGCTCCCTCATATGACCCAAAAGGAATAAATGGAGGGTGGGTTGTTGTTTTTCTTTTATTCGACGTATGTAGCTTAAAAAAAATAAAAACGAAAATTTCAGAGCCACCCTCCCCAGCCAGCCAGACTCCCCCACCACCCAC
>WTSP01000938.1:35785-45802 GCA_025331215.1 Actenoides lindsayi | reverse complement strand
AGAAGAGAAGAGAAGAGAAGAGAAGAGAAGAGAAGAGAAGAGAAGAGAAGAGAAGAGAAGAGAAGAGAAGAGGAGAGGAGACAGTGTGCGTGTGGGAAAAATCTGTTGTTTGCCAGCTCACTCAAGTTGCTTTTCGCTGCTACACAATCAGGCAGCTTGCACTAGGTCATCAGAGATTGCAGCATATGTGACAAGGCCTGCTCTTGAAATAACTGATGGGATTTCCTTGCCTCAGAACACAACCCATTTGTTTCCTGACACATAGACAACAAAGCAGAGGACATTTTTCACTTGTTTCAGATGAGAAGCAGGAAGTTTCCCTTCTATGGTGCCCTACTTCATAACAAAAATCCTTTGCAACTCTTAAAATTAAAAAGAATGAGCAGAATTATCTGCTAGTTCGAATGAATACAACTCTGCTGAAGAAAGAAAAAAAGAGAGAGAAAAAGACATTCATTTACAATAGCAAAAAAAAATGGTTCAAGCATGGGGATGAATTCTCTTCTACTCATAAAGTGAAAGTGAATTACAAGAAGAATCTAAGCTATATTCAGTTTGTATCAACTAAAGAAGTTTAGGACAGTGAAGCTGTCTGGGAGCACAATAAATAGAAGGAAAATACCTGAAAACTGCTATCTTCAGCTCAACCAGATTCAGGGAGAGGAGGCATTTTTTCATAGTTGTTTTTGTTGTTAATTTTTTTTTGTGTGCTTTTTCTTTAACTTTGATCAACCTTTTTTTAGTGTTTACCTTTGAAACCTTAGGCCAGACTAGCTAGAAAACGTAACACTTTTAGTATTTTCTTACTCTCTGGACAGAGATTTCCCATTTGATTGAATAATTCATAAGCTTCAAAGATATTCCAAACACATAACCTTCTTTACAGCTACAGTAATAATCACTTCATCCTGCTTTGCTGATGATAGAGCCAGATGTCATTTGAAGAGCAACTGATGATCTTTCCGTGGGCCTTGTGAAGAGAAGACTCTGTCCCAAACCCTTCATTTTACTTTACTGTAAGGAAGTTGTAATTTGCTGTCTGTGTGAGGGTGTTCCTGCCTGATCCACCTCACTGAAGTTTGTTCCCCCACCTATTAACAAATACTGCAGCCTTGGAACAAAGTTGCCTAATGTGTTAAGAAGAATAAAAATGCAAAAGTTAACTGCCACAGCCAGCATTCCCAGTGCCTCATATATACAGTCTTCGTGTTCATCAACAGCAACAAAAATACATATAGTAAATCTGAATGCTACTTCTGCTGCTAGTCCTACTTCTACTGCTGTTGTTGCCTCGTCTGCTGCTGTTGCCTGTGACACTGACTGAGTCTTTTGGCCACCAAATCGCAACCACAGGGCTATAATGACTATAAAAGTGACTTCTACATGACTACAGAAGATGGTGTATCCATCTCCAGTTCATTCTGTGCAATTGAAAAAAGAGTTAAAAGGGCAAGATGTTTTGTCAAGGAGCAATAATAAATCAAATAATGAAGCTAAGAACTACCAATAGATCTCACAAAGAGCTAGGCATTCAGATGGTGCAAAGCCCTTTAGTAAAATAATACTGTTTGAGAATATGGCTATATAGCATTGTGCCTGTCTGAAACTTTGCCAGAATAACAGGTTGATTACCTATTTTGTTCTCTGTTGAATTATTCAGATGCATACAATATGTATTGATTAGTGACCATCTTATTCCCGAAGAGTCTTCGAATAAAGATGAATGACATTTCATGATTATGATTTATCCCACATTTCAGAATTGTAATGAGAAAGGTAAAAAAAAAAAATCTGAAATACAAGAAAAATTCAACAATATAGAATGTGAAAGAAAAAGAATACAGGATTTGGCACAAATACTTCAAGCTTCTTTCTCACAATCCACCATTTTCAAACTAGTGCACTGTGATTCTATAGGTAATAAATTTGCAATTTTTTATTTGTATCATAGTAATATCAAGGGTCAAGGCTTTGATTTGTGAACTCTAAATTAGTTTTTGTATGGTAGAAGGAAGTAAGTGCCTGCTCCTCAGCTGTCCCAGTTCACAGTTTTGAGCATTAAATTAATTAAGCCTCTATGACAGCTGATAAACTAAAACATCAGGTTGTTAAATTAAGATAGATTAAGAGATGTCTTGGGGTTTGCTTGTATCACTCCTACTATTGGGAGTTTACTTTTCATGAAAGGAAGGGGAAGAGAGTTGGTGGCACTATCATCTTAAACTGCTCCAGCTAAAACCACTAAGAGCTTGTGAGTCACAGCCCTTAGACAGAGGTAAGTTCTGTTAGTCAGAGACATTGTTTTAATCTCTATAACAACTGCATTATCCACCAGGCAAACAAAGGATCAGAAAAATGGCCTCTGCCTCACAACACTTGCCTTATAGGAATCAGGCAGAGGAAAACAGTCTCAACTAGTTGGATAGGTACAGATATATGGGAGCTTAGCTGAGTTCTGTGGAAATAGCCCTTATATAAATGATATAAATAGAAGGAGATTAGGTTGACTGTATGTTAAACGTAAGACTAAGCAGTGTCAGGTGTGAAAGGCAAGAACAGGAATTGAGTAACTCATGCTGAAATATTTACAAAGAATAATGATTTCCTTCTGTCTCTGTTAAAACAACCCTCTTTGTATATGTTTTTCCTGGTATGACAGTGCTGTTGAAGATGATAGAGTAATATTAAGTATCATCCCACTTAAGATATTTTTTCTGATAGATGAAAGGATGGACAGGGTGAAAAAGCACAGGAGGGAAAAGATGAATTCATTTCTTTTTTTTTTTCCAAATAAATCAAATAAATATACACACATTTATATACTTTACAAAAAGGCTGAGCAATTTGTGCTGGAGCCATCCATGTTTAGTTACACGAGTAAAAGCCAGTTACTAAGAAAAGAGTAAATTCAAAAAGAATTTTTGTTAAGTTTCTGCCTTCATTTAGAATGGGGTATAACTATATGCAAGTAAATGGATGAGGATGGGTTACCACAGGACAATCACAAAACCCTGCATTTGCTTAGGAATCAGCCATTTCATACAGGTAAATAGAAATGCACTTCTTTTTAGCTATTTCTGGCACGCATTAAAAATGTCTAAGATATTTTATATCCATTTTCAGGGACAGGACGACAGAGATAGGTGCCTAGTACTAATAAGAGCAGTCATAAAACATGCTGCCAGTGGTTCTCAAACCATACCAATTAACCAGTTTAGGGCCTGCATTTGCTTGAGCTTACCACCCTCCCCATCAGCTTTTAAGTGTTGCAATGGGCACTGGATATTGTTCTGCTTCTCACACTTGTTCTATTTAAATACCTAATGCTAGTGGTTCACAGACTATTTGGAAACACCTCTCTTAGCAATCCTTTTCCCAAAAAGTACTCTCGCTGAAATAGAGAGAGCTGAAGTCAACATATTGCTTATACATGTGAAGATACTTAATGTAAAGAAGAAACAAAACTGAACCCACAAACAACAAAAAAAAAACTTTAAAACTTTATAGGCTCCAACATCAACTAAAGGGAGGAAGAGAATTAAGATATCTGCTACAAATGGTTGATTTCTGAACATTTGTGATTGTGAGCCCCAGGTCATTCTCCTAAGAAAAGCAAGTCAGTCAGGGAAGTTTGAGTATCGAGACAAAAAAGCTTCCACAATACAATAAAGATATAGTAATGGAAGTAGTCATAGTTGTACAGCCACTAAACAACAAAACAATTCAGAGACATCAAGAAGTCAGTATATTCTTGGCTGAACACATGAAATTTGAGGTAGCTGAGCACAAAAAAAAATATGTTTTAAGCTTCTAGAAGGAGGAATATGCTTCTGGGTATGTCTAAAGTTGAAAGCTGTGTGCCTTAGTTTCAAAAAACATTTTGATTCTGACACACTCAAATGACACACACAAATACCACTTGAAGAGGCAGTTCATCTACATTTCACCAAATGGGTATCTAACTTCCTGCTACTTTACTTACTCTAACTTGTTTATGAGAGTATCACATGAAAGTGCTAGGGAAATTAACATCTCAGAAGCTGAATTTTTGATAGAATAATCTGTCCAGATAGCTAGACTTACTTCCAGACCAAAAGCCAATTACACTATCCAGCCTATCTTCCTGAAAAGCTGTGTTCAATCTTAACAATTATTTTCAGCTATTTTCATCAGAAGAGTATGAAAATATACAAGTGTTCATGCACTTCCCATTTCACTTACTTGTTTAGAGATCTCAATCTTCACTCCTGCATCTTCAAGGCTAAAGGATGAAAGGGTCAGATCATTCTGATGGTCTCATTTTTCAACTTTGAGAATGACAGTAGTGATCATTTTAGCTTCTCCATAGTGCATGATGGCCCAATTAGGAAGCCTGGTTCTAGTCAAAGGGTTACAGAATGAGAGATGAACGAGAACGTTGTTCGAAGAATTAAAAAGAAAACTGTGACTCTCAGATAGGTTGCAGAGAAAGAACAGAATTTAAATGTTTCCCTGTATATGGGTTGATGTAAGGGTATGTAGAAAGTAGCCTGAATGTAAAAGCCCATGTTTATTCCCAGCGGTGTACCCGTAGCTCTACTTCTGTCCATCTTAGCATTGTGAAATTTCAGAAGTCATTCAAAATCCCACTTTCTTTCTCCCTTTACACTGCTGTCTATTGTCCTTTTCAAGATTTACCATGACTTGTTCAGGACCACTGCCTGAAATGAAGTATCATTTTACTACATGATACCTCTGTTCGAAGTCTCCTAAGGCTTTTATTCTCCCAAGTATTTCTGTCTCAAGTATGCGTTAGAATGTGGCTTTAGGTGTAACACATCAACTAAAAGGCTGTGACCTTCTTTAGCCCAGAAAAGAGCTGCAGGAGTTATTCTGGTTCAAACCTCTGGCAGAATTTTCTGCTCAGGGTTGGAAAGTTGCCACTTTCTTTTGCCCTGTGACAGGACTTAACACCTCTGTTCACCTGGGTGCCTTACCTAGTGAAAGCTAGGGAATAACCATCCATCTCGGATCCCATCCCTCTTCCTCACATTCTCTTCTGTGTATCACTGGCAGAAAAGGGACAACACACAGCAGATGAACAGAGCTATAGACTGGATGTGAGGTCTAAGTAGACTTCAGGGATATTCAGTAAATTACCTGTTGTAAATTTCCATCAGTTTGGAAGCAGTAGTTTTCTTTTCAAAATGCAAAAAAAAAAAAAAAAATCATAACTTTTCTTATGCTGTGTAAGATGAATTCACTTGCCCTGCATGGTATGTTTGCACAAGACAGTGATGAGCAATTCACACTGACTACTGTACAGCCAAAGAGAAAGATAGACTGGAAGCCTCAGAAAAAGCATCTTGAATATGATATTTACTGCTCATCTTTTGTCATTCAATTCCCCAAAGTCAAACAGAGGTGATAGAACCTTAAAACACATACGAGAAGTAGTTCCCCTGGGGAGGGAAAGGGGGATTTTACATTTATGGAAGGGAAATTTTCTTCTGAGTGTGGCTATATATTCCAGCAGTATAGGAGAGGTAACATGTAACTGTGATTTCTGCAGTTCAGAGGAATAAAAATCATAGCATCCGGTAGGCCAGAGAGGAAGAACCTTTTATGTAAAACTTATATGAGACATATTCAAATAATACTTCATATAAAATCAACCGTATTTGGTTTCATCTATCTTATATATATAAAACTGCAAATGTCTTCCAAGAAATATTCTAATTCATTAATATCTCTAGTAAAATTAAGGCAGGTGTTACCTGAACTTTAACTTACTTTCCATGGAAATAATGGAAAATTACGATTTCATGTGATTTCAACTGGGGCTGACAAGGCTATTTCAAACCTAAGACTATAAAGCAGAGCTCAGCGTTGCAAAACAGCAAAGCAGGCACTTAAAGATGGAAAACATCAGCACAAACTCCTGAAAAAATGAAACTTCCAAGGTTTCACACCTCTGTGATTTCAGAAACCAGCAGTACAACAAAATTAATTCACATCCAGCACAAACTGAATATATGTCTTTCATATATGTGCAGGGGTATTTTGGCAACATGTAATAGAAAGACTCTAGGAGGGCCTTTTGTGTCACTGGCTGTTTTTCTCCTTTACCGGTCAACACAAAACCAGGACTCCACTCAGGCATTGGTCTCCTCTTGTGATTGGTGGTTTACCAATTAAAGGAAACTTACGTAGTTAGCGAAATATTAAAGCAGAGATGTTGAATTCACAAATTCGTTCTGTTATTTGTATGCCAACACACTACTCATTGTAAGCATAACTGTAAGAATCCAGTTTTCAGAGGCTCTGACGAGTATTGAGGCTTAGAGTGCAGAAGGCTATTGCACCCCAGAGACTTCACAAACCTTAGCAAGCAGGAGGAATGCCAAACTTGCTAAAATTCAACTCCTGCAGCTGCAAAGTACCTGAGACTCGAGGTGGTTAACTATGTAACAGGCTCTTACAATTAGGGGATGCTGAAAATGTAGGGCCTAAGGCCACTGCTTAGTTTACACATCAGTATTTTGTCCAGTTGTGAAAAATAAATGGGCAAAATTATGAAACTAGAATTTGCTTTTCTCTGCTTACATCCCAAAATCCTATGTATATTTACACAAATTTTGTCTAATCAGTATCTCAGTGAAAGCTAGGGATTAGAGTTATTCAGACATGCATTGAGTAACTAGTTTTTTTGATCAGTTATGGTTTACTAACAATTTACGACTTCTTGGTTGTAAACTGATGTTTAGCTATTTGGTCCATACACTATGAGCCATGAAACATGGTTTAGCATTTGGGTCAGAGATTGTTTTATTATTTTAAACACCAAGATCACAATTATTCATCACTATTACTGGGTTTTTTTTTCTGTTTTCCTAGGATTTAAGTAAACTACATATTCAAATAAATCACAGTTTCAAAGAGTTTAATGGCATGAACATCTCTTTCATGCTGTTGCTCGAGAAATTTATGATCACGTGCCTTTCACAGTATAGCATTTATTTACAGAAGGCTCAGTATTTCATGGACTTTTGTTCTTTTGGATGTATGTCAATGGCAGAAAACAAAAGACAACACATAGACATTCACATCTCACAGGAAGAATTTAACCATATTCCAGTGGCTAACAGGTCAAAACATGTGAATCCCTGAACCACACATCAGGTAGAGTTTAACTAATAAACTAGAAATTACTTATGCATACACAGTGCCATTCTTCTTCCAGATTACTCCCTTTCAGGATAACATAACTGTAGTCCAGCTTTGCCCAGCGTTCCTGACCTACAATGACATTTCTTTTAGCTCTCCTTATGTTACTTAGAAAATAATGTAGAAATGGTGAAGAAATGAGTAACCGGTTTAGCAAATCCACAGCCAGGTCTATAGTTTTTTACTTATATTATTGTGCTCACAGATCCCATGATGCCAACTCCCCATCAGAACTGTACACCAAAAGCACATCTGCATGAAAACTCTGAATTTGGATAGTCTGTATTTTTGAGACATTTAGATTTGGATTCTGACCATTCTTTGCCTCTGACTTAAGTCTAAAAATAGCGGAACTAAATCTCTGATTTAAATACCCTATGACTTTTAAATTTGCAGTCAAAATGGAAATTTCTGACTATTTCTAGACACTTACCCTTTATCAAGATGGAAATAAAAATAATATGATAAAATATGACAGAATAGGAAAAAGGAAAAATCTAAAAAGTCTAGGTTTTATTTTCCTAGGTTGTTATTCTACATTTGTGGCTTTCAGTCTTCCAAAATCTAAACAAATGTTTGAGTTAATGAGAACAAATACTGTTCTTTTACACATAACCTGAGTAATTTAATTGTATTTCATAAAGAATCACTGAAAAGATGAGAGGGCCCCTCACAGTCATGCATGTCACTGTATATTGCAAGTCAGTTTTATTTGGGGGTGATCTATTACTGAAAATGTATCAGTTTGGGCTAGACAGCATTTTGGAAACTATTAAGCCAGTAAATAGATACCTGGTATGACATTAGGATATACTAGCCAGTTCCCAAAACCATGCAGAGGACGTTATGACAGTGATTTCCAACAAGCCTAACAGCCTCTTTCTTCACCTAAAACCTAAATATTGTTTTAGTTTTCTTTCATATTTTTTCCCTGTGTATTCAGTATTGCTTTGTACTTACTGCATGTACTCTAACTTAAATCCCTTGCACGGTAAACAAACTTGCTCTGTACAGAAGAACATGCATGCCGAACATAAGATATAAATTGGAGGAAGGTCATGATTTATACAAAGACTAAACATTATAAATAAAAAATATTACCATGTGTATGCAATACCTCTAAATGGGGGATTTACAGATTGTCATATTGAAAAAAAATATAAAAACCCCACAACAAAATATCGAAGAATGCTTTGCCTGCCCACATGGTGCTGCTTTTCCCACTGTGAAATAGTTGAAGCCAAACCTATTTTGTATCATACCGTTTCTCTTCCACACACTACAGCTTTCAAATTCCCAAACGACAATGCCATTAATCATTAAAAAAGCTATTTTAAAAAATATCCATGAGACTCTTCCAAGTATTTATCCTTATTTACATTGTACGTATATTTGTGCAGAGGAAATATAACTCCAAATACCTCCTTAAATATCTTTTTATAAGTGTATTTTTCTAGTTCAAGCAAAAAAATATTTAAATGAGATAAAGTGAGTGATGATAATTCAACACAATATCAAATGATATAACACTAACAAAGGTTCCAGTTAAGTTCTGATAACCTAGTTAGGGAAAGAAAAGCCTTTATAAAAATCTGTCAAATGACAAATTGTGCACCTTATGTAAAAGAGAGAACACAGCCATGCTGCAATAAAAACCAAAGCCAGAAATTGAACTGGACCCTTGGGCAGAAGCTTGTAAATGCTACCTGTGTGAGAACAACCAACAGGAAGAAGTTACAGCAAATTTCCTTGCATGTTTTCCTGTTACTAATACAGAACAAGTGTTTTGAGAAGCCCAGCAAACTACTGCAGTGTAGTACAGATAGGCTAACATTATCAGATGGGCAAGAGAAAAGTAGGTGTCCCAGTGCTGCCTGTGTTCAATAGGAAGTAGGCTCAGAGGTCTCGTTGATTTCTTTGAAAGTCTCAGTAAGGTCTTTGATACATGGCTCCATTTAAAAGTTAATATTCATTTAGAAGTTTCGTCCACATGTGGATAATTGAAATATCACTGTCAGAAGTTCTTGTGCACGTGACAGAGGACTAAGAGTCTTTAATGGCAGCTACTACATATGCAACATCTCACACCATGTATTTACAACAGGAAGCAGTGTTTAGAGTCCTGGGAGTTAGTTTAATCCTAGTATTTTAAGGGGAAAATTTACTAAAGACAGGAACAGAAATACTTCTTGCTACACTTATAAACACAGTTAGCAGACACAGAAAAGTGTTCTACTGACAAACGTCTGAAAATTAAAAAAAAATGAGCAATTGCCTCGAGATCTTTTTGCTTTCATTGCGTGTGTTGTTCATGAGAAGATAAATGTGCTTTTTGGGGCTGCAATGGAATCCAGCATTCGGTTTAATATTAAAGATTTTACAAATCTAGCCTATACATGATTAATAGATTTTTAAAAAATAACTGGCTAATAAAATCCAGCATTATTATGGACTGCTTATAACACCATTTTACTATGTTACATAACTGATGCCTGTAACCATCAATAACATTAATCTTTTTCAAGTATACAACACAGCTATAAAATCTATTAATCATGTGTTAACCTGTTGCAGTTGTAACTTCTATTTATAGTGTAACCAAATTAAATTCATGGTTTTCAACTCAAGTAATATGTTTCAAATTATTTATGACGTAGGGAGTTACCAAACACTGAGACTTGGTATGCAAGACATCTAAATACTCATGTCCTTGGTGTGCAAACATTTCAGCTTAATTAGTTCTGAATGTGTTTATTCTGACAACATACTTAAAATATAAACTATGTTTTAAAAAATAATTATATGCACCAT
>WTSP01000938.1:0-35685 GCA_025331215.1 Actenoides lindsayi | reverse complement strand
TGTTTTAAAAAATAATTATATGCACCATTGTTTCCATAGCTTTAAAAAAAAAAAATCTGGGAAAATTTAATTTCTCAAAAGTAAATACTTCAAACCTTTCAGCATTTTGTTTCCCCCTTGTAAATAGCACAGCCATCTGCCAGTGTGTCCTCTGTTTTACAAGAAAGAGCTCTTTAGTCACTAGATGACTTCTTTGTTAGCAGTCAATGATGCGATGCTGAAATGATTTTGTAATGAACCCTTTGAGGTGGAAGGTGTTTGGGTTTGTTCCTCTCGGTACATGGCTTCAATGGATAATGTTAAAGACAGACAAGAAACAAAAGCAAAGCAAAACAAACAAACAAAACCCTCCCTGGGACTGAAATACTTTGTATGTGTTGTTATTTGCAGTGCATGCCAAGACATTCATGGGCACCAGAGCCAACCTGGCGAGCTAATTAAATATATAAATGTATGTGTTTAAAACAGCCTTATAAGGAGCATTGGAAATCTGCAAGATGAGCGAATATCTTATAACTTCTTCCGCAGGTGCGAGGATAGCTACAAGCCATGGACTTTCTGTCCTGCTTCTTGTTTGTGGCTTTGTGAAGGGTGCTTTGCTTTAATCTAAAAGTGCTGACTTTTTCCAATATCACTTTCTCTTCTTAAAGCAAAGAGCAAATCGCCTGTAAAATCCATGGAGCGGACAGCAAAGTTGACCCTAACCTCCAACCACCACTCTGCACCCAATGTACTCTAAATCTCTACACAAGGAGCACCTTCTTCAGGAAGTACAAACAAAAATACTAAATAAAATAAATAAATAAATATTATAAAAAGAAGAGGATACCACATGTTTTCGTGATATATCTTATTTTCCTTGGCGTATCACTGATCTTTCATTTGAAGAGAACTGGTGTGATGTATCAACCGTTTTGTAACAGCAAGACCTAGTTTCCTTTTCTTTCGGCAAGGAGAAGCCTCATCCTTGACTTCTCAGGGGCTGGCCTGCGAGTCATCAATATTACAGAATTAACCATGGGTGACATTTGATTTCCTGCGCTTAAAGAACCATTCCAGCCTGGAAGCAAACAGAGGCCAAATAACGAAACCAAACAGTGATCTATCATCAACCCCAATAAAACTTTATCAAAAAGCACTTTTTTTCCTCCTTTTTTTTTCTCCCCCCCTTTTTTTTTTTTTTTTTTTTTTTATGAGGAATAGCTGGGAGAAAAGGAATTCCCAGCAGCTAAGCAGACTAGAGGACTAGAGGATGTTTCTGGAAAAAACAGTGAAGATATTTTTCTTTTGAGCTGTCTGGTTTGGTTTTCTGGTAATAATTTTTTTCCTCTGTGGTTTTTTTTCCCCTGTCTTTTTTTTCTTTGTTTCTTGTTCAATGGTCGCAATTACTGACTTAGGCCAACCCCTGATGATTGCGTGGAGGTTTATATATATACATCTTCTTTTTTTTGTGTGTGCGTTCTATATTTCAGTGTGTTTTCTTTAATTTTGCAACTCCTGTATATGCAAAACTAACTTAAATTCTGTAAATTGCTTACAGTCTGTGTGAGATAACTTCAGAGTAGACATACTTTGGTCCTCATGCAAGCCAGTTTATATTATCTATGTCACACTACCAATAGAAATCTTTATTTCCTTTATGACAAAACATCACTTTTTAGTTTGTAATCCAGTACTGTGTGGATTTTGTAAAACATACCTTCACTTCCACTGGTTTGATCCCTTTCAGCCCTCTGTTTACTCTGTAAATGCACATTAAAATTTGTTATGGTCTCTAGACAATGAATTATTTTAGTTTTGTGTATGTTGTGTTGGAGTTCAGATCCTGAAAGCTCTTTTAATTTGTGATGTTTATTGAAGATGAAGTAACTTGAACACAAGAGACTGTAAAATGCAGATCTACAGTCAAATACTGCATGTAAAGGAAGGTTAGAAGGGGAAAACAAAAATAAAACAAAACATGGCTTCAAGTATATTCTTTTGGTAAAGGCTTTTAGGTAAGTGAATTTATTACACTGATAAACTATATTCATATCACAGCTCCTTCTACAGGGCCAAAGAAATGTCTTTCGTTGCTTTTTCTGGAAATGCATTGTCATTACTCATTGATATTCTTAATTAAAATACTTTATGTCTGTGAACTTAACATGAGAACTTTGCTGTTGAATGAAGTAATATGCATTACATGAATGACATTCATTAATGCAGGAAGGAAAAATTGCTACCACTTGCAGCTGCAATCAGGAAGGTTTTTTTCTTGTTCCTCTCCTTCCAGCGATGCTGAACAATCCACACCCTTTCATTTATCAGCACAGACAATCACATAGACCACACGCTTATTATGATCTATTTCTAGCAGCATTAAGTAGCTGCTGTGTGGTCAGCCGTGTGATTCCTCCTCATTTTGTGAGTAATGTAGAAGGAAGTAACAAAGTATGTTTAGTATCTCACCAGTCCATGGCCTACAGGCCTAACATTTTATTTCAAAATGCCTGTAAATCTGAAGTCTTCCCCCCATTAATTTCCAAGGAGAAAGAACAAATAATATCATAGAATCAAAGGGTAACACCATAATGCTTTGGAAGAGGATAACATACTTTTGCAGATTTTATTTCCCTTAACTCTACATGCTGTACTATAAGCTTGACTGGGAATAGTCATTCTTTTTTGGTTTCAGAAAAGTCTTAACAGTAATAGAGCAGAAGTTTGGTCTAATACAGACAAATCAGGAATAACTGTTGGGAGTAAAAAGGAAAAAAGTTTTTTATTTCAACATAAAATGAATGACCACTAGGAATATTTTGTATTGAAAAGGTTTTGCTCCATAGTAATAACAGTTTATCAGACTACTGAAAAAGAAAATAGAAACAGTCTATCCAGTGTTCTGAATCAAAACCAACATCGTGGATTGAAGGGAAGTAAAATAAAAAAAGTCAGAGCTTTTTGAAGTTTCACTTTCTGAACACACCTATAGAACCCAAACCTACAGAGCTCTGGGGGAAAGGCTACATTTTCCCCGTGAAATAGACACCTATGACTGGATGCTGTGAGAATCTCCTCTGTGGAGTTTGGAAACCTCAATTTCTATTGAACTTAACCGAAATCAAATGCTTAACATCACATGTGTTTCATATGTTTACTGTATACATATATCTTGTATGAATATTCCGTGTATGCACTTAGTCATAGAGACAACCTGCAGTGAGAGACAGCATTTTCCAGAAGCAGTTTAGCCTCACGTTGTTAAAGTTAGCTTCTGATTACTATGTTAAACTGGTACTGTGCTTTGCTTTATGCTATTAGCTGCTTAGATACAAATGACCGTGTACTAGGAAGTAAGATTTAAAAAACAGCTGAAATTAAAAGCAGAATTCTAGACCACTTGGACTACTGTGATACAACAACTCAGAAGACATTACCAAAGAAAGTCCTGTATTGTGATCTGCTATTATTCTTCAACAGTGTCAGCAAAAAATGGAGAAAAGAAATCCATAGGACTTTTGAAAAACCTTTTAATCTCGCATGAAATACTAAGGGGATACAGTAGTTGTCATTCTTCCCCCATCTCCAACATAATAAACCCAAGTTCTTCAGATGAGGCTGGTCCAGCCCTTCTGTTTGCAGATCTAGAGCCTAGCTTTATAGTTTCAGCCAATCTGTGTGGATGCAGCAGCGGTATCTCCTAACAGGAGCAAGTATTGAATTTGTAAATTCTATGCTGTGTCTTAACAGCCATTCTTCAAATTAGGAATCTGCTTGAAGCTCCAAGAAATTATTGAAATGTAAGTTAAACTGCAGTAGTAGCCCTCTTTTTTCCTAAGAATTTAGTTATGAATAATATCTGGAATAGAAAACTACTGTCATTTTCTGCCCTGGTCCAGTCAGTTTGGATTTAACACTAATAGAAGAAAAACTGTCTTAATGATGTCCTTAAAATCTCCATTGAATCATGTATCTAAAAGGGCAAGTTACATGTAGCCGCACCAAAATATCTTAAAACCAAATGTCCTTAACCTTTCTACAAAAACAGTCTAGTTTTGAGGTGGTCATTTACATGACTTTTGATTCTCACTTGGTCTTCCCAAGGCTTTATTGCACCTGTGAATTTCTTCAGATTGTTCCAACAGTTTTTAATAGAAGAGTAAACGTGGGTGAGTATGGAGTTTTTGTGTTTCAAGGTATACACCATCTAAATACAGCTTGCAAACTTTGAGATGCTATGTCTTATGCAGCTAAAAGATGCATATTCCAACTCCATTAAAAGTTAATGACAGCTTTAGTATTACATGAAAAAAAAGATCTGTAGCACTTTTGTAGCACTATCAAAGATAAGTACTGTCCCAGAGCCTGTCCAATAAATTCTTCTCCTTTTCAATAGTTACCAATATTCTTTTAATCTCTGGAACTTCATGCATGCAAGTTGCTGCATAACAAGTTTGAACTTACCTTTCTTAATTGCCTTTTATAGATTCTTCGAAGAAATTTATGGAGCAAGCAGGGTGCTCAGACTATAGATTTAAAAAAAACTTGGCAGACTGCTCCTCAGAACTCCTGTTAAGAAATTTGAATGGTAAACACAAAATCTATCGTGAATTCCTGTTATTTCTTTCTCATTCTCATTATTGAATATTTATATTAGAGCACTACCTGAAGGTAAAGAGAACAAGTAGGTATAAACATATGAGGCATGACAGCAAAAGCCATAGGACTGCTTGGATGTTCATATCTGCGCATGTAATTCAGTGCCCCTGTCATTCAGCAACAAAACTCCCCAGAACCAGTGTTTCTCACATTCATTCTTTGAAGTATTCTTGCTTCATTCAATTAGAATGAGGAAAACAGTGGCCACTGCAAAGATCTGAATGCTTGCCTAATATTTTTCAGTGTTAAACATCTAACTTCTAATGATCTCTACAGCGACGTCATCATGTAATTCACCATTATAAAGAAAAAAAATACTGCACTGCTGTCAATCTTCAACTCCTTCCTCAAACAAAAGAAAGAGAAAACAATTTGAACCTTTGTTATTTGCAGGATAGAGGAGCATTTGTCCATGACATTACTATTGGTAAATGTCAAATCTTGTTTACAGAGTTAAAAGCATTAAGAGCCGAGAATGGGATCACCATATTTTGCAATATAAATTTTTAAAGGTTAATCTTCCATGATTATCTTGGCTAAACAATGCTAAGCACAAAGTAAATTGCTTAATGCAAGTCACCATAAATGGCTTCAGTCTTTTGTTCTGAGCTTCTTAAATATTGATTTATTTGATTTCACAGTCATAAAGTTTGCACATACATTCACATGGTTGAAAGATTACGCATAGTTTTCCTAGTGGTCTTCATCTAAACAACACAGGAACGTAACAGTAAAGAAGAAAGTCAAATTTGTCTGTAATAATGAATCACAATCAGCTAGTAGAACTACCTGCAAAGAAAGAGAAGTGTGCTTTCTTGAGAGTAATTGTAATCTTATTTAATTTTCTCCTTTTTGTGCTATTCTTTTTTTGCCAGCGCTTCAATCTTAAAAAGACAATGGTGTATTTCTTTCTACTCGCTTCTTACACAGTGACAGAGCATAAAATAATGTCATCTTTGGTATGAAAGAAGTTGGAAGGAAAAAAAAAAAATCTTTACACTTAACAACAATCTAAATGTTTACAGTGTCCTATCATCTCAAAACATCTCTCTGATCACAGCTTTACCAAAAAGGAGCATCGAAGTGGTTTGTGTTTTAGTTTGACTGCCCCTCTCTAAAGAGTGTTCCCAGTTAATTGTCATACTACAGCCAAAGGACAGGACTCTTCTGTAAGTTTCACAAATACAATAATTTTCCTTGTTACTACCAGTGGCAGGCTGGTTTTAGTTTTGAAACAATAAATATTTGCAATGCAGAATATTTTTCCACACAGATATAAATGTTACAAGGCATGGCAACCATTACAGCCATAAACAGGTCTGGGAAAATATCACAAACTAGTGATCTCTAAAAAGTTACAAAATATGATAAGTACATTTATCAAAAAAAAAAAAGTTTTGGGGGAGTTTTCTTTTAAAGTTTTATTGTAACCCACTCCTATCCATGTGGCTATAAATACTCTGGATTTGAATTTCAACTGTATCGTGCTGACAGTACAGAGGGCCTTCAGATGGAAGAAAATGAAGTTTTCACTTATTGAAATCCTCCTTTACACTGACATTACAGCACAGAAGGAGGTCTTATGTGTACATGAGACTATTTACAGTGACAGCTCATAAGGAAGCCAAGATGTACATAATAGAATACTAATTCCTTTCCTCTTTTTATATAACATGAACTTGAAAAACAAGAGAGAAGATTGGGTTTGACAACTAGATGTTTAAAATAAACTATTTCATTTAAATCTTTGAGGAAGCAAAGTCTCAAACATTCCTTATTAAAAAGACTTGTATAACTATGACCTCTTAAATTATCTGGGGTTTCGATTTTTAAACAAAGTTATCCACACTATGTATGAAATTCTTGCATATAAAATTGAAAAAGAAGGAGATGACGACTTCTTTTGCTACTTCCTATGGAAGTTATTATGTTAATTGCTGATGATTATTTTCAGCATCAAATGATTTAACAGACCCTTCAAATCATCTGCAGCTATATTTTTTTTAAATAAATAGGTGACGAATTTTCTTATCACTTGCACTACATTTTGGGTTTTGCATGTTAACCAACACTGGTTCAGGTCTCAAAAATGCTGCTTATTCACCATAACAGAAAAGAAGGAATTCACACTTTATTAAATGTCAGCATATTTACTAAAACACCTCAATGATTTTTACTTTGGTGAATCAGACACGAGATATATTACTTTCGTCCATATGTGGCATCACCGCAGGGGAGCTATGCACCTGACAAAAAAGATGTGGAAATGTGGGTCCTACTTGTTTCACCTACTAACTGGATTCCTCTGTAAGAGACAGAAAACAAAGTGTGATTCTTTCTGTTTCCCTACAACAGCCAACAACGAAAGATCTTTACAGGGATTACCAAACCAAATCACTGCTGTAAAAAAATGATGATAGTTCAACTGTGCAATTAGGTGAAACACTCAATGAAATGAAATTAATTTTTTCTTGCAAAAGCAAAAGTTTTTATTTCAAAATGATGATTCTTTCTACTGATCTGAAAGAAGGATTCTAATTAGGGCTTTGAACAGGGAAAGTTTCCGTCTACTTTTTGCCACTGCGCAATAGCAACATCAGAGACTGTCAGCTGCCTCCCCTCCACAATCACTGCCTTGTACTTGATTATCAGTGATGAGATCACTTGGGAAATGAATATTTATTACAAAACAATTTTCTATACTTAAAAAAAGATTTTTTTTAATGATTTTTAGTTTTGTAGTAGAAAAATCTTATTACATTGCTTAGCTAATTTTCTTTTTAAAAGGCAAGGTTTACATAATTTCATAAGCATTGTAGATTGTTGCTCTTTTTAAAACTAGTTCTTAACAGTCAAGATAACAGAAAAGGTTTAAAAAGGAGGCTGCCAGGAGAGAGCTGTTGGAGTGATTCTGGTGATGGCGATCTGATCTTTGTCTTTAAACTTGCCGGTATACTTCTTGGATCAATCAAGGGAATAAATTCTGAAAGGACTTGAGCACATGCAGTAGCAGAAGTAATGTATTCAGCACCGCTGACAATCCTGTGCAAAGCACAGGACCTACCAAGTTTACATCGTGGCACTGTGCACGTGGGCAGGATATCTGGCACTGTCTGGACTCTAGAAATGCTGAATGCCTCTGGTCTGCTGGGGATCTCATCACACACCACAGAAGGAACTTCTAGCTATAGGCTGCTCCTGCTTCTGGATGGGACTTTTCTAACTAGAAAACTTGTTCCCTTTCTAAGATGCTCTCATAGGTCTAGCGGACAGCCCTGACCATTAGAAAAGACTGAGCTGAAAAGTAAAATCACTGAACAGAATGGGCTCTGTTTTAAGTCAAACCAGGAGAGACCCCTAACCAATTGGGCAAATAAAATATAGAATACTGAAAATTAAAGAACGCTGAACAACATTCCTTAGGAGTCTCCCTCACTTTCTGTGTTTGTGATTGACACTTCTAATATGGAAGCTGAAGAAAACACTTCTCCTCAGCAATAACCTCCACAGATGGAATTGGAGAATACCGTTTCACCTGAAGTTTACAGTGCCACTGTATTGCTTTCACTTTTGAACGGTATGTCAACGTTTAAATAGAATATAAGCAAGTAAAGAGAAGAAAAGTGACATATTGTGCAAAAATCCTCACTCTGAAGAACATGAAACTTAAATTATCAAGTATATCTGGTATTAAACCAAACTCTTTTACTGGACACATTGAAGAGTCACTGATTCATCATCATGAACTATAAGGAGACATCAGGGAATTTATTCTCTATTGTTCATTTGTTTCAAAAAAATAACAACCTTAGAGCTGCTTGTAATTTGCTAAATTAAGTGCTGTTTAGCATGGTTAACTATAAACAATATAGGTATCTAAGACATTTGTCATGAAAATGTACACAGAACACAGAAAATTATACAGACAGACCTGCTAAATGTAACACAGTTCTTTTTCTCAGCAGATGGATGAAGCAGATGGATGACTTGTGTTTTCTTCACACTGTTCCCACTGATCAGTAGCTGCCAGCAGTAATATCAATGTCTACCCTAGAAATATATACATACAGTGATTTTTCTGTTGGGTTTTTTTTAGCCACTTTTCCTTCTTCAGCAGACTAGGCTTTTACTAGTTCTCAGAAATATGTAACACGTAAAAACACACAGGCAGTTGTACAGAAGCATGTGGGCCTTCCAGTATTTTCACTGGACAAGTAAAATCGGGATAAACATTTCCCTGGGAAAAGGAAGACATCATGCTATTTTGTAAGATGATTTTGTTATGTACAAGTCGTATTTGAGACAGCGTACAGAAAGATTTGCCATGACGTTGCCACAATGGAGACTGTCCTTGAAATATTCTCATTGCAAAATTCTAAATTATCATTATTTGTCCTCATTTTATTGTGGATTTCTGTATCATATTCTGCATTCTGTTTCAGCAGTTTAAGCTAGTAAGTCATAAAACGTTGCTGAAATGGATGAGAAGCACTTTCACACTCTGTTTCACCAGGTAAGCTTTGAGGGCTCTGACTTTCTAAGTATAAGGTGGTAACAAAAAGGTGGAATGGCAGAAAAGTTTTAAACCAGTCACAGCTATCTCTGGTCATCCAAAAAAAAAAACAAAAACCCAGGCAAACAAACAAACAAACAACCATCTGTGGGAATCTCAAAGGAAAGCCATTCAAGAAGCTGGCACAAGATCTGCTGATGAGCCAGCATACAAAGCACCTAGTGTAGGTGAAGCTACGCTGATGGACAAATATAACACTGGGGATGTAGGATGAATAAGTGAGTGACATTTTTGCTTTTTCTGGGTTCCATCTGCTATGGAGAGCTCTTCCAACAACACATATTAACATGAGTTTAAGTTTTGAAGACTCATTACGTAGGCAAGGTCTTAACAAATCTGAACCTAATACTGGAATTGTTTCTGTACTAACTGTAGTCATTCCAGAGAAAGGCTGGTGCTCCATGTGAAGGGATCAATCAAAACACTCTTTCAGTGGTTAATGGGTAAACAGGCAGAAAATAAATCATGACAGATCTGTAACAACACACATAATAAACTCTGAAAATAATAAAATGACATGACAGTTGTTTCTGCTGTATGTTGCTGAGGAATACTACACGTAGGTTTGGACTTATTGGCACTGACAGTACCAATACCATGATGTGGCAGTGAGATAGAGCTCTACATCAAAATAGATCTGTGATAGCTGAAGCCACTGCTTCCTAAGAAGTAACTACATAAATACTAAAGATAGATAGCAAAATTCCAAGTGAAACAGGACACTTGTAAAGATAATAAAATATATAGATCTATTAGAAGAGGGGTTTTTTAAAGGCTTGTGTGGGTGTGTGGTCAGCAAGAGTAGAAAAGAAATAGTCCCCCTGTACTTGGCACTGGTGAGGCTGCATCCTAAATATCGTGTTCAGTTTTGGGACCCTTGCTCCAAGACAGACATTGAGGTGCTGGACCAGATCCAGAGAAGGGCAACAAAGCTGGTGAAGGGTCCAGAGATCAAGTCTTATGAATGGCTGAGGAAACTGGGGTTGTTTAGCCTGGAGAAAAGGAGGCTCAGGAGAGACCTTATTGCTCTCTACAACTACCTGAAAAGAGGTAAATGTTGGGGTTTTTTCCCCAAGTAACAAGTGATAGGACTAGAAGAAATGGCTTCAAGTTGTGCCAGGTGTGGTTTAGCTTTGACATCAGGAAAAACTTCTTCACTGAAAGTGCTGTGAAGCACTGGAACAGGCTGCTCAGGGAAGTGGAGGAGTCACCATCCCTAAAGGTATTTGAAAGGCATGTAGATGTGGAGCTTAAGGACATGGCTTAGCAGTGGACTTGGCAGTGTTAGATTTACGATTGGACTCAATGATCTTGAAGTTCTTTTCCAACCTAAAGTATTATGTGATTCTATGATTCTATGAATATAAATCTTCACATTTCAGGACTGCAGGTAACAAACATCTACTGGTTGTGAGGAATAAAAAAAACCTTTAGGCGTATTATGCCATGAACACATTATTCCATGAGATTACTTTTGCCTATCTCTGAGAAGCATATACCTATGGCTACTACTGAACACTAAATACTGAACTAGGTGGACTCCATTATGTGCTGCAGAGATTAACAGTGGAGATTTCTGAGATTTTTCTGCTTGGGGACATGGATAGGCCCATGACTGCAAAGACTGTAAAGCTGTAGTATGCCCTTTCAAACTTCCCCAACAATAAAGTCTTATTTCAAGCTTTTTTACCCTATGCCTCCTACGCTCCAAGAGGTATCTTTTGAAGGAAACTGTGAAAACTAGTGATTTTTTTTCATAGCCTTCTCTGCAGTACTTTTCAAGCTTCAAAAGGAAGGCTCTGGTGGTTTATGAACTTTAAGAAATTAAAAGCAATTTACTGCCAGCTGTTCTTAGTGAGAAGGAATGTAGTTGTGGTTACTTCAATAAGTCAAAAGTAGAGCACGAGCACTTCAGTGCAGTGTACCCGAGAATTTTTATTTTTAAATCCAGAAGATGTTGTAATGAAGTTGATTGATAGTATTATGTTGCTCTGCTTGGAATTGCACAGAAATAATTGTCAGATGCCAAGAAAACAGAAGTGTCAACTCAGCCAAAGAGATTGGACCATACTGCTAATTACAAAGTACCCTACCTAGGAGAAATATACCTTGTATTGACTTCTAAGCTGGTTTCTATTGTCTCTAAGCAGCTCATGTTTTAGCAGAAATAAGCAGTCTAGCCTTACTCCTAATGCAGATACAATAACCTTGGCACTGATTCACTTAGCAAGGGGGAAGAGGCCATGTGTGAAAATGGAGGAATGCAGAAATTAATACATAAAGATTAAACACAGGTAGATTGGCAGAAAACTTATAATCACTACTTACCCATGTCTTTCTTGTGAATTGCTTCCCATACTGCTATAACATGAGGTTCAACTTTTCTTCAGAGTCATTCTGAGCAGTGATAATGACAGCATCAAACAGCACAGGGGAAATCACTAAAACAGACTCACACAGACAAGGGTGAAAATAAATAAAAGGAAGGTGTTCAGACTGTGTAAAATAATAATAAAAATTATTGGTAGTTCCATGGTGAAGGGAAAACAAAGCAAAAGATAATGAAAATTCTAATAACAATAAACCTATTGCGAGGGGTTTCAAAGAGAAGAAAAATGGAACACAGGATATTCCAGTTTATCTTATGATAAAGTTAATTAGTTCAACAATCAACTGCCTCTGTACTTAACCCAGTTCTGCGGCCCTAGTTAAAACATAAGTCCTGGTTCGAGTTAGAACAGAACTGATTTTATTCAGTGATTTTACTCTTCAGCTCAGTCTTTTCTAATGAACTGCACTTTCTGAAATTAATAGCGTATTTCAGCTGACAGTGTCTCCTTCTAGCAGTGATAACGCTTGATGTTTGGAGTTGCTACCAAGTGCAGAAAGGTTCTTGCTTTTACTTGCTCCCGTGCAGACCAAGGTCACTGCTAACTTCGTGCCCCATATTGCACACCGATAAATTTGTCAAGGGTTAGGGCTGGGCTGGCCACTAGAAAAAAAATGGCATACGCTCTCTATAAACAACTGCGCTTCCAAAAAGGGAAAAGGGAATAAGGGAGAGAGACTTGTGGATAAGGAAACTAAAACAGCTTTAATGAAAATAATACTAAAATGAAATACATACAGATATGTATGCAGACAGGACAGGTGATGCTAAACTGACCAACAAAGGATTCCATCTCATATATTCAGTATAAAGCTGAGGTATCAAAAGGTTCAATCTCTCTTCTTCAGTGGCTGGCATCTGAAGAGGACTCTGTCCATTCTGCCTTAGATCCCAACCCGTGTATTCCTGAATCCAATTCCAGAATCCAGCTCCTGACTCTGGTTTCCATCTGCTGCTGTGTCCAGTCTGGAGCTTCCTTAGTGTCTGCTCCACAGCATCAGTGGTGATGGTGACATAATTGTCACGATGGGGGTTGGGTTTGATATTGGCTTTATATATATTTGTATGCATTTCATTTCACATCATTATTGTCATTACAGCTCCTTTAAGTTTTCTTTACCAATCCTTAAGTCTCGCTCCCTTATTCCCTTCCTCTTCCCCTTTGGTAAGGGCGGGAGGTTAATAGAGTGTCTGTCATTTCTCCAGTGGTTGGCCCAACTGTAACCCTTGACACTATATAACACACAAAGGAAGACAGAGATAAGGAGAAAGCACTCTTCACCACTCATTCAATTCTACACAGTAAAAGGAACAGAAATTGTCACATAAAACTACACACTACCTGTAAGAGCAACGTTAAGTATATTGATCTGGCTAAATCTCTATGAACATGTCTGCAGTTATTTTGATGTGTGCTAAACTTGTAAACACATCATAAAATTGTACTTTTTTTGCCTACATACAGAAAACTTTAACATTTTCTAAATATATATTTATCTCATTAGAAAATGTATCTATATGTGATGAGGAAAATAAAACTACAAGTGGCACAAAGTAAGATGGACTGAAATTCTTCACACTCTCTTCTAGTGCCGAAACAAGAGGTGTCCAAATTATCCAGTACAAATATGTTTCAACACAAACAACAGTAGCTGCAAAAGACCTTGCCAAAAGTGATGTGGATCCTAGAATTTCATACTGGGAGACTGAAAATGTTTATGGAAAACAAATTGGTTGTGGATTACAAATGTATAGAACCACACAGACTCAGGAAATTTCCTAAGTGAAAACAGACAGTTTTTGAAATTAGCATTAGGCAGAAGTATCATACTTTTACCATGCATTCCTTTCTCTTTCCTCTTCCTTATTCCAAGCCATTCACTTCTGACTGCTGTTGGATACAGTACACAACTCAGCCTTTGGCTTGAGCCACTACAGGTGTTAAAACTGTATTAAGTTGTCTAACTGGTGTCACCCATTGATGTCTCCGAGGGATACTGTAAATGAGTCTCCAAAGTTATTTGGCTCTATTAACTTCATATAGTCTAAATAAATATTCCGGAAATTCTTAAGACTTTTTTAATAAACTGCAACCTTTCCTTCTATTCCTATCTGTTTCATAAGGGAGATTTATTTGTTTCTCACGTTTTTGGTGTATTACCCAAAACATCTATAGCAACCGTATTTCCTTCTGCCTATCTCTTCTGACAAAGCTTTCCACTCCCATTACTCCTACCACTCCCAACTTCTCAGAGATTCTGTCATATATGCACTGGGTTTTACAGCGATGCTGAAATCATGTTCTGTTTTGCTTTTCTTCTTCTACCTATAAGCTGAAAATTTGCAATGCTATTCCAATCAAGTATCAGTGTTTATTTGTGAACAGTTTTTCTTGGATTCGGAGTCTCTTTATAATCCTACTCCCTGCATTACTTAGAATCTGTTTTAGATAGGTAACTGAGAGGAGAAACTTGACAGTCTCTACAAAGATAGCAAGAAGTAGAGAAATATTTTAAAGATTTGCTGATCCCAGGAAAATTATACAGGTAAAGTTTTTAAAAGAAAATAATAAAAAAAAACTTTACCTGCATTTTAAGATAAAAGTTTTATGTCCATAGTTTCGTGTCTCAACAGCAACCATTCTGCTACATGACTGGTTCAGAAGATGTGTCCTTGGCCAACACTTAATCTCTTATTAGTCATAGACATGAAGGTGACTATTCTGCAAGATTTTGGTCTGGAATGGGTTCTAGAAAACTTTTCATGTGCGTACAAGATGAACTGAGGCCTTGCTAAGCAATGGAAATCATTCATTTTAAAACTTGCTTTGTATAACTGTGAATCTAGAAATCTCTCAATTTCTCACATGGGAAGTTTTCTTCTATGCTATATTTTTCCTATACTTTGATGAGATGAAGTAACACAAAGCTTTCCATTGAATAAGATCACAACCTGCCTTTGGTTGCTTTCCAGGGTGGTAAATTTGACTTTATTACCCAATTTGGCTATCTTGCAGTTTATCACTGGCCATATATAACTTATTTGTCTTTATTAGTACCTTTTCCTATTAAAGAGAATGATTATTTACATTTATATAGTCCTTTCTCTTATGCAGTCCTAAGGTACTTTACAAACTATGCATTTGAACGACTTTATCTTGCACTGAATTTTACCCACATCTCAGCTAAAACATAACTATCTAGTAACACTCTACAAGACCTTCACATCAGTTTTAAACAGAAGCGATTAAGACATTAAGGTGAAAATGCAAGAATAAGTTTTCAAATATACACAAAGTAATTAAATTAGAATAATGGTCAGTACACAACCTTTACTCTTACAGAGAGCACCAAAGAAAAATTATTAATAATAGGTAGAAGATTTCATTTGATTTGACATTTTACTTTTATGGCTTACCATTTATTAAACAGATCATTGTTTAAGAGCAAACATTTACCTTCCATTTACAAGATATCATACTTATTTCCTGCTTTAGGGTTAGAAAATTATGGCGTTAAGATACTGCCATATGGTAACTTTGAAAATACTGACTCATTCTGGTGATTATACAGCACCAGTTACAAAACAAACCCAGCTTTTGGTATTCAGCATTGAAGTGGCAGATGTGGCCTTTTTTGATCAGTTAGAGAATTCTAAGATCAGAACGAGAGGATATTTGTTTAATAGTACATTACTATCTATAGCCCTGGGTCATACAGTGACTACCTGTGTACATGAGTAAAGCTACATCATCTTCAGTGACTGGATCAAACTGTATGTATTGAGAGTGATAAGAGTTGCTAACTCATTTGCTTACTTCTAACCGGTGAAGAATCCAAATCAGTTGCAATGCCAATTAAGTTCATCACCTGATAAAGCAGCTATAACAATTTGCTCTTCTATCTTAAAAACCAGACAAGCTTTCACATAAAATAATCCTAAAGTATTGGAGTATTTCTTAAAATTACTCAGTATGTCGAACTCAAAAGAAAATTAAAAATCTTACTTCAAAAACAATCAGCCAGAAAAATTACAATCAACACAATTTATTTTGACTTTCTACTTTGTGCCATATTACAGCTTAATAGCACCTATTCATTGACTGCACTAAATTTATCTTTTACTTCTGTATCTACCTACAGGTGCAGCTAAACTAGAAATGGTTCAATGAACAGAGTGTGCACTATATGGTGAAGGCTTTTCTAAGTCATTATTTACCTACACAGCTTTGACAGTTCAAAACCCTCTTTCTACATAGTGTTCTTTTACCACTCATTTATGGAATGTGAGAATCCCTTTCATTAGAGGCTTTTAGAAGCAGATTAGACAAGCAGTTATCAGAAAGTTTGTTGTACAACTCATCCTGCATTGGAGCAGAGGAACGAACTCAGTGACTCTCAAGGTCCCTTCATTCTACATGCTAGGTTTTTACAGAAGTCATCAACAAAGTTAAATGTTAGAGATGACTTTGACAGCTTTGGGCATGAACTAATGCCATGACATATCAATGATAGCTTTTTCAATCCATTGCAAACTATATAGGATTAAGCAACACAATTGTGATTATTCTGGTCCATATTTTTACAGTCCTTTATATCTTTTATCATCATCACATAAGCTGTCAAGAGATGATGATAATAGAAATTGCAAGTACATTTAAAAATGTATTTGGACACATACATGCATTAGAGAGTATCAGACAGCAATGTGTAATCTAAGTTGTCAAATGTGTTTTGAAAACTATGTTTATAGCCCAGAGAGCTGCTCAGTGATTTGTTGAAGGGCAGACAGCTGGATCATTATAGCATGTGTATGAACAAAAAATAGGGAGTTGATTTCACAGCCATTTTTGACCTCTTTGAATAATTTCAATCTGACTATGCAGAAACTCTTCCCCATGCAGACAACAGCATTGTACCCACGTCAATTATTGTAGGCAGTCAATGTATGGCTGCTGAATAAGTGATTCAGTCCTTACAGAATTGGTATTTAGATCTGGCATCTGTTTTTCTTGGCTTCTTTCTCTGCTGACTCTGCCAGCTTCTTAATCTACCTCAATTTCCTTCTCTTACATGCACAGACATTTTTCTTTGCCTCTCCATTTTCTGCAGCAAGCAACATGTTGACCTGTCTGGTTTTTTGTGATCGCATTTTTTCAGATGCCGTGTACAATGCATTCTGTATGTCCAACAAGAATGCTTCAAGTTTTAGTATACGGCTTGATTTTGCTTCCCCCTGCCATTGCTCCATACACAAAGGACTGTGAGACAAAATACAGAAAGCTCCGAATTTACTGTAAAAGGTAGAATACTTGGGGTAACAATAGGAAATTTCCCTCCCAAGTGCATATTCCTTAAACTTTTAGTTAAAAAAAAAGTGTGTTAGGACACCATAAAAAAACATTCAAAACCTACAGTTTCAAAACTAGAAAGGCTGCAGAGCCATTTCATCACTTCCTTCCCTTTAATTTAAAGAAAGTAAGGGCCATTTCATCTAGATGTATTCTGAGAACCTAAAGCGGTACCACACTTAGACCCATCAGCTGCCTAAACATCTACAGACAATGCCAAATCTATCCACTGTGCAGAACAATGTGAGGTAATGCAGCTCAATACAATGTAATACTACTTAAAACTGTCCGGAATCTAGCAATCTCCTCTGTAACCCACACAGCTTCAGGAACAGTAGTTTAAAATGTACGTACACTAATAGTGGCCAAGGTCAGAGACAAAATACCAGACTAAAAAGGACTTCAGCTTCCGCTCTGAAGGGCATTTCTAAAGCTAATCCAGAACTCTAATTAGGTAGCCTGACAAAATACCCCAGTCAAGCACTAAAGGTCACTAAATTGAATAGATTCCAGCCATCACATGGAACAACTCTAGTCATATGGCAGCTGTATTCACTATTCACTTTAGTATTGCTAAGCAAAATATTTGCAGGCAGCGTAAACAGAGAGAGAAGACAGTTCAAAATGAAGTCGTTGGAAACAGAAGACAGAAGAACAATTGGTAATGATGACCATTACGACCATCATTTTTTCCACAGATGTACATGCAGGTGGCTCACAGACATGAGTAGATAAATTGAAGACAGTTTTCTGGGAGGGATTTTGGAGAGGTTTGAAGGACTTCTTCCCATAATAATGAGGAGATGGAACAGAATTTCTAATTACCTATTTTACTGCTACTTATCTGGCACTGATTCACAAAAAGTCACAAAACTCTTGAAAACATGCTTAAGTTTTGGTGGAAACTTCCAGTAATGTCAGAGCAAAATTTAAAGGAAGTCTTGACCTTTCTGACTTTTAGAGACCTCAGGAAATTATTATCTCCTCACTTCAGTGTATGCCTGCCTCCTGGACTCTTACTCAAAGGAAAGAAAGCTAACAAATCCAGTGGCATAAAGAGTAT
Organism: Actenoides lindsayi; assembly: GCA_025331215.1. Taxonomy (NCBI): domain Eukaryota; kingdom Metazoa; phylum Chordata; class Aves; order Coraciiformes; family Alcedinidae; genus Actenoides; species Actenoides lindsayi. The sequence continues at coordinate 17,669 of WTSP01000938.1, read as the reverse complement.
ATTCTCCTATTTTTACCTGTAGTACTGCTACAATTTCACCTAATCTGTCACTTACCCCTTACAGTTTATAGCATATTACTGAATCCTGAAGTACAAGGCCTGTTGAGCCAACTACACAATCTCCTTCTGGGTTGCTCAATTAAACATCACTACCTTTCCATGTGCAAATAGAGGAGATTTTTTTCTTTGTTTCACCACTTTTTAACCCTGCACTTCTTTTTCTTCTTTAAAGAAGTCGATCTTCATTAGTGTACAAACTTAATGACATTTGAAATGCCATGCCATTCACTTTCAGCTCTGAAAGTAAAATAGCAGGGTTGACTTTGGGAATACCATCAAAATCCAATAATCTAATTTATATTCCTTGTTTGCTCTGCTAATCAGCACATGAAGGAAGAGAGCCTCTGCAGATGTCTACTTTACACAACCACATGTGGTAAAGGTATGCTTTCCCCTCCTGTCCTTCCCTAAGTAAAATGAACTTATACTCTTAACCCAGCAACATTTCTCTCTGCGTGACTGGTACTCCCTGGTCCTGATCCCTGGTAACATTCTGCCAAGGACCCCCAAAAGAACCTGTCTGTCCCCATAGTGTCAGGCAATACCGTGCTTCTGTCATCATATCAACTTTGGAATTGCAACATTTCATAGAACATTTTATAATAATTAGGATATGCTTTTAGAAAAGTGGAACAACAGAAGAGATTGGTAAGAGAGGATGATGCAGCAGGCATGTAGGTCATTTGGCTCAACAGACTTAAGATTTCTTCCATCCACCAAGACAGCATTTAAATACAATAAAGTTAATCCATGACAGCATATCTCAGCAAAATTTTCCAGAGCTTTTACATTCCCTTTAATAAAAACATTTTTAAGAGGTATACCATTATTTCTTGCTCTCCAAATAAGTTATTCACTGACCTTTACTGACTATGAGCAATGCTAGTAACATTTCAAATGCTATCAGAATATTTATTTTATTTTCCAGTACTATCTTTTCCTATTTTTGCTACTGGATATCATATTACAGAAAATGAAACGGGGAAAAAAAATATGCAGAGAACTCTTTTTGAGAAGTAAAATCATATTCTAAATACCATTCCCAAGAGAAACAGCTTTGAATTCAGGAAAAGCTGCTAATCTCTTCAAATCTTTCTTTCCTGTCTTATGTATATTCCCACCACTCTTGCAATGCCATAAACTATGGACTGAAATTATATTAGCCTTTCATAGACAGTATACTGATAAGAAAGAGAGAAGGATCATTGTTCTCTTGCTATTTTCATGTTGTGATTTCTTGTTGTGATCTCTCTAACTCCATCACCAGTGTTATTTATTAAATAACAAGATTAATTAATGATAAGACCATGCTGTTTTACCTTGGTTAACATTCATAGACCAATATGATGCTTCTGATGTTTATGAAAGTTGCATATTACATTAAATATATAATGATATTTAAAGAACTCAGGTTTACATAATTAGACAAAGTCTCCATTTCTAATTGAAATTAGTTAAACGGTGCTTATTCAAAGCAAATTCAATTTATTGTAATTTCTCAGCAACTTCTCATGTAACAACAACGGGTGGAATTATTTTTACTTATAAAAATATACTACATCTTACTCTGATATGTCTATAATTTTTTTTGTTGTTGTTCTGTGATTTAACCAATAGCAGTTTACAAAACTGATATTATGGTCTGTGAGTCCCAAGCCTAGTTCTCAGCTACAAGCAGGCGGGCATAACTCTGAATCCAGTGGAACAACAGCAAATTACAACTTCGGGGCCTCATTCTCTCTTGATCATTTAGAGTTTAGAGTGAGACTGATACCTTAAAGACCCAGACTGATTTCCAGCACTGATTTGCTTCTATTGTTTGTGTCTTTTTGTGCGGGTGCAAAATTACACCACCTAGGTGCTCAACTGACAAAATCACCATAAGCAAAGCCTCTCCTTATTTGATTTTATATTTTGGATTATGCAGACACTCTAGATTTTGATAATATTGACTGCATATATCGACATTAGCTCAGCCAGTTTATGAGCCTACATATGACTGTGCATTATAAAGCAGTGACCATGAGGAAGATCTGCTGAATCGCAGGCATTTATAATCTTCCACATCTCCTACCAGATTCTTCTTTTTAATGATGAAATATGCATCTTCTCTGTTACGGTACCAATACAGCTATTAAGGTTTTTTTAGTTACTAAAGTTACATTATTCATCTTACACTACATGCCTAACTCTTAGGAGTGCTCTATATTTGCGTGTTTTGCCACTGGATCTATAATACACCTTCTCCAATCATCCCTTCTTACATCTGATTTTTTTCTCTCATTTACATGATGCTCAAAGATAAGATTGCTTTGTTCCCTTGCATTTGTAATTTTTAAGTTTAACTTAATTAGTTAAACCAGCATTTTTCTGCTATATCTGTATTACAGCCAAGCCCAGCAGGAATGATACACATTTTTTCCCTGGTGTTCTTGAAGTTCAACAAGTCCTATTGCAGCAATTACCTAGCATGCTCCACTTCCTGGTTTGGGTTGGAAGGGGCCTTAAAGATCATCTATTTCCAACCCCCTGCCATGGGCAGGGACGTCTTCCACTAGACCAGGTTGCTCAAAGCACCATCCAACCTGGCCTTCAACACTTCCAGGGATGGGGCATCCACAACTTCTCTGGGCAAACTGTTCCAGTGTCTCACCACTTTCACAGTACAAATTTTTTTCCTAATATCTGATCTAAATCTACCCTCTCAGTTTGAAACCGTTATTCCTCATCCTATCACTACACTCCCTGATAAAGAGCCCCCACCTTTTCTGTATGCCCCCTGTAAGTACTCGAGGGCTGCTATGAGGTCTTGCCAAAGCCTTCTCTTCTCTAGGCTACACAAACTCAAAGAATCCTACTACAGATACTCCACATTAAGCAGCAGTCTTTGCTGGTTCTGTGACTGGTTATGTTCAAGTATTCATGAAGTAATATTGAAGCAGCAGATTTCCTTACTGAAAGTATTCAGAGCAAGTAAGTATTAAATTAATGACACTTTACAGACTGGACCAGAAACTCTTGCATATATAAGGATTCAGAATTAAGCTACAATCAAACTACACAGTTTCCACGCAGTGCAAATGATGATGGGCTTCACAGAGCAGACATTCCTCATCTGACAATCTGCTCCATGGCCACCCTAATGCTAATGACACTGGGTCCTTAATGAGGCCAATGCCAGTACAGGCTTTATCTGAGTGATGAAGGTCAGCTACATCACTCTCAACATGCCTCCTACCAGCACAGAAGCCTGAGGGGAAAAACTAACAGCTCATCAGCGGCACAGATGTGCCTGCAGGAAAATGTTCCTCTGGTTATTTATGGTGGGATATAGTCATTTACAGAATCTCAGTGGAGCCAAGGGACCATAACCAGACTTGAGAATCTATTTCCTTTTTTAATCCTCACGGGAATTTCTGAATACTGTAACTACACTGAATTCATGAAATATTCACCTCAAAGAAAAAGTGGTTTCATCCAAAATCATTATTTGAAAGAGGTTTCTGGAGGGGGATTTCTGCAGAATATTTCCCCTAGAAAATCAGGGTGAACTGAACAACTGGCATATGTTCACTATAATCTATACATTTAGCGGAGGCAAAAGAAAGCAGGAACTACAAAGGAGAATGTGATAAAAGAGACAACGACCCTGTGCCTTCAACAGTCACCAGAACTATCTCTTGCAAACATACAGTTTAATGTTAATGCTACTCGAGCAAATATTTTGATGTATAATAAGGTAATTTTGGATCAATTGCCCCTCAAAAAAAAAAAAAGGGGATTCTGTGTTTTCACTTTTGAGCAGAGGTCAAAAGAGTACATCAAAATCTCAACACTTCCCATGTGGCAGAAATTCTTTACTGATCATATCTACCAATGACTGGCAAGGATTTGTCTTTGATGAGTGAGAACAGAAGTTAACCAGAAGAACAACTATATATGAACCTTGTGATGGACAAAGTTGAGATATATCAGAGGGTGCACCACAGGGAGGCAAGAAAGACATAGAAAGAGAAGGAATCAGCATAGGAATGAAGTGCAGGTTTGGGAAGCAACTGAAAAAAGATGGTTAAAGCTTAAGTACAGTCTTTCTGCTAATCATCTCAATTATTTTTTCCATCTTATCTCTCCAAATATAATTTATTAAGGATTCTTGATGCAGCTAAACAATAGTTCTAGTACACAATTCAACAATACTCTTTAAAGAATACATTGGTTAATTTTCTTCAGGCTTTCTCTTTTCCACTACTTCAACAGTGAAAAGTGACCTTCCCTCAGATCACTTCATATATTTAGGCCACTTCCTACACACAGGTGCATCAACATCAAATTATTCCAATTATCTTCATATTATTTGTCATACACAAAATAGAAGCTCAGTTTTAATTTACTGAATCTGTAAAACATCTGTCTAGGAAGCATTATACACAAATTTAATCACCCCTGTGCTGAAGTGAATCACCATTTCCTTCAGTCAATGTACCATAACACCTATCCTAATAAATTAAATGTTTTCTCAATTTCTGTATCAGTTCTGCATTGGCTTTCTTTGGAAAGTCAAAATAGGTCCTGACACCTCTGCCATTTTATATGAGCAAAGGTTTTTTTACCTTATTTCTCAAATTCTATAATCTAAAACACTGTCAAAATCCTCTATTAGATTCTTTCACTTGCAAATCCTTTGTGTCTACTAGAATTAGGTAAACTCATAAATAAGACCACTTTGCTTTTCTACTGTATGTCAATCTACTCAGAAAGTACCAAACAGATCAATAATCACAGTATTTAATAAAGCAAAAAAAAGAAACAAAAATTTTCATAAACAGTCTAGATGTTGCATGTGTGTGAAGAAACCACAGCAATAAGTACCAATATTTAGTATTTTACGTGTGGCATATATGTCCATGACAAACACATTCATTCTCTGCATAATTTCAAGCAGCTCTGGAGGTTATTGCAATTATTCTAAGCAGTGTTTAGATTATCCCACTTCTAAAATCACCAGTAACATAAAAACCACATTTTTTAACCTTTGAGTGCAGTTCTGAAACTTTCAATTATTTTTAAACTTATTAATGATTTGCTTATACTTTAGAAATTGAAACATGGAAGTTATTTATTTGTTAATGATGAGAAAGAAAATGTTTTTAAAAATCAAAACTAGATCTGCTCCATTAAATAGTAAGAAACTTCCATATGATTAAAACACTACCCTTAATTTATGATAGTTTTAAGTAGAATTCATATTCATGTTAGGAAAGAAACTGTTCCATTTATATCAGATGAAAAATTAGCTTTCCTAGGGGAAACCACTGTGGTAAATGACAGAATTTACAGAGCTATGAATAGGGCAGAAGAAAGTTGTTGTGCGTGTTAAAGAATAAGAGGGGTTTTTGTAAGCATTCCTTCTGCAGTTTATATGATAACATATGCTCTACCACTTCACTAACATGAAGGGTCAGTGGCCTACTATAAAAATATAGATTTGAAATCGTAACACAAAGCATAAAACATTCATTAATATGTTCATTTAGTTTTGCAAGCAGCTTGCACAGTATTGAAATTGTGCAGCACATGACATTTCGACATACAGGTAAGATAAACTCCTCAAACGTGTAAAATTTAGATGCAGTTGCTTAGAGTGTCTGTTTATACAGAATGATGAAGGGCCTAAATACAAAACGTGCCTGTTCACCTATACTTATTTTAGCTCTGCCCCAAAATACAACAACAAATGAAGCAATTAACTGCTAATGAGCAGCTAGGAGTTGCACAGTTTCCAGACATAAGGTTTTGCATGCACTGCTTGTAAACAAAGACGTAGGGAAGTGCAATTTTACTTTAACAACATGGCTTTCTCTGAGCACGCTGAAAGTACACTACAGAAACCATTAAGCACTAAGAATTTAAATAGCTTCCAGGTCTGGGGACACAGAGTTTACTACAGGGTACCAACGGCCTCCATTTGGCAAGGTCTGAGTGCCTTGCTGAATAATGACTTTAACATATGCATAAAGTTTAGTTTTGTTAAGCATGGCCCATAATGAAGAATTAAGTTAAAATCAAGAATGCTGCTGATCTTTCAAATGTATTTTTTTCTTCAATTAGTAAAACTTCTTTCATGCACATTTTTTACGACACAGACTTTCTGAATTTGATTTCCTTGCTTGCAATCCTTTCAGCCACTAAATAAGCAACAACACAGTTTTAACATTTCTCTCCATGCTTTGGTTCCTGTCTCGTAAGGTGATCTAGTGTCCAGGAGATCAGATAGAGCTGAAATAGAAGTCAAAAATTGGTTCCTGAAAGGCGTTACCTGGGGCTTTCTACAGTTTAAATTTTAAGTTCGGGTACCGATTTCCTTGTAAGAAATATATTTATAGAATAATTGCACTTTTTAAGTTCTCCTGGAGAGTTTTAGTGAAATCTAGTGCCTAGTCCACAAAGCCCTTCACCCCTGCTTAAAAAGAATATGGATTTTGACTCATATTCACAGATTCTTACCCGGGTAATTTTTAGCATGCTTTGGACATAACTCGAAATCAAGTTATTCTCAGAAGAATTTGCAACTTTTACTGGATATTGACTGAGAAGTACACACATAGAAAGGTGAAAAGACCAGCCTCTGTCACATGGATGTACTGGAGTCTCCATTACTCGACATAAAATTTAGTCTTATGTCAATAGTTTGGATAGGAAGGGAGGATGATTAGTTACCTTGAATGATTAGTTACCTTGAATGATTAGTTACCCTTTTAGTTAAAGACACAGTGCTAAATCTCATACTTACTTATACCTTCTGCAGAACACCTCTAAATAAGGTAAAATTTTCAGTGACCTTACCCATTACTGTCACTTGTCACTGTGAAGATCAATTTAACTTTACAGATTCTAAAGCATCTTTTATTCCTTTTTGCTGCCACAGCACATTACAAGACGTTGCTTTCATTGAGTGCTTTTAGGTCCCCAGTGGGCACTTAAGACTTTCAGGGTAACTGTGTAATAAAATGTGGTCTAACTGGCTGAAACCTATTGGCTTTCGTGTACAGAAAGAAAAAATAAAATCCATTGATCTTTTATCCTCCAAAGCAAGACAGTAGGGGCCTTAATTTTTTTTTAAGAGGCAAAGAAAGGGAGGGGAAAGAATGAATGTATATAATGTGAATATCTAGGGAGTGCTAACAAAATTAGGAAAAAAAACTAATAAGCTGGCTGGCAGCATTCACTGCAAAATTGAATTCTGAATACTCTGCATTGCAGAGTAAAGACTGTGATGTGAACTCAGTCATAAAAGCAGAATTAAGGAGAAATCTAGGCCTTCAGACATAAAGTTCTGATATTAGTCTAAACACTAGATAAGGTTATACCATCCAAAGTCTCTGTTTTTAATACATGTTTGCCTCCAGCTCACCTGGTAGATCTGGTAAACAGAATTAGTTATGTAAGGCATCTATCCAATGTCTTCTCAAAGTCATATCTTCTTCAGCATATGCCTCTTCAGCATGTGTTTTTGAAAAAAAATATTTACTATTATTATTATTTTTATTGTCTGCAGGTGGTTGCTTGTATATAACAGCAAACTGAATGTGTTTTCTAAGATTTTTCTAATTCAAACATTGCTCAGTACTTAATAGTATTATCATCCACCTTGGTTTTGGTTTAAAAAGTCAGGCTCCAAGGAGAATCTGGAGGAGAGATTATGGACCCTCTAGCTCTTCAAAGAAAACCACTTAAGAGTTCTGCTGTTTCTGCTTTGAAATTACTTAGGGGGGGAGTTAACACTACTAAATTATTCAGTACAATGTGTAAAATTAAATGCCATTTACAAATATTTTTTAAACATTAGTTTTCAAACTTCATTTGAAAAAGGTATAGTCACAGAAAAGCAGGGGTAGTGGAGTATTTCATCATATGAACATTTCATGCTTTAAAATTATTAGCTTCAGAGGAAAGTAGTAGCTCTAAGTAAAAAAAAATATGCTGTTTTATATGCCGTGATTTTAAATCTCAAGACCTGTGCGTTCCTCTACTGCACTCAGGGAAATTTTACAAACCCAAATTTATTTCCCTCAGTCAGTAAGGCTGCTCAAGCATTTAGCTATGTATTTCTACATTTTTTTTTTTTTGAGGAAAACATGTAAATCATCTGTACAGTGCAAGGTGACAGGAAGATGAAAGGAAATATTTGCTGTTTAAGTATATATAAATACACATATATTTTTAAGTTATTTCACTTTGTCAAACGTCAGTTCAGAAACTTAAACCAATTCAAGGACCTCAGTGGGTATGGAATGTCACTGCTAAGAAAACAAAGCCTGCTTGGTACTGAGTTTATTTTATTCCAGCAAAACAAATTCAGGGAATGACTACACTTCAACAAACCAGAATTTAACACTGTGTAAAAGATTCCATCTCTTCTGGATCTAAAAAGAGCAACCTGTGAATCCTGTCATGGATTTCAGAAACAACCTCCTCCCCTCTAGCCTCTCTACAGAGAATACAATATAGCCCACTAAACACAGCATGCTAGGAGTAGTCCATGGACTTTACTATGATGTTGCAGGCCTGAGAACTACCTTTTGCCAGAATTACTTTGAACTCTTCTTGACCTGTCTGGCACTTTGTTTTAGCTTTTTTAGCTGTAATAGCACTTTTTTTCCAGTGACTATGTTCTAACAAGTAGTAATTCTATGCAGGACGAAATACTCGTGGCTCTAACATAAAAGTGCCATGTAGAGAAATACAGGCCTCATGTGATAGCAGAGGCTATAAAAGCAGGGACTTGGGATGCAATGCAGAGCAGCGCAGGCACGGGTTGATAACAGAAGTGACACAGGGTGGCTCTAGAGAGGCCAGATCCATAAACAGCTTGACTGTGGTCAATTAAAGGAATACAGACATAGACCTGGGCAAAACCAGCTAACAGCAACAAGAATAAGTATCCAGTATATGCATCACACTTCCTATATCAAACAGTTTTGACTGGAAGAGACCTTTAAGATCATCAAGCCCAACCATTAACCCAGAACTGCCAAGTCACCACTAAACCATGTCCCTCAGCATCCTATCAATATGTCTTTTAAATACCTCCAGGGATGGTGACTCATTTACTTGCCTGGGTAGCATGTTCCAGTGCTTTACAATCCTTTCAGTGAAGAATTTTTTTCCTAATATCCAACCTAAACCTTCCCTGGTGGAACTTGAGATCATTTCCTCTTCCTATCACTTGTTACTTGGGAGAAAAGAATGACACTCACCTCACTACAACCTCCTCTCAGTGAGTTGTAGAGAGCGATAAAGTTTCCCCCAAGCCTCCTTTTCTCCAGGCTAAACAACCCCAGTTCCCTTAGTGCATTCTCTAGACCCCTCACCAAGTGCATTGCTCTTCTTCAGACGCGCCCCAATGCCTCAATGTCCTTGTAGTGAGGGGCCCAAAACTGAACACAGTAAATTCAGTTTTAACATGGATTTACAGACCTACTAAGAAAGAGGAAGGTTTGCAACATGTGGCATCAAACACATACAAATCACCCTAAGCAGATCCTACAGTGAAGAGGCAGCAATTATCATTAACATCATATTGCTCTCAGCAATTGACTCAGGATCACAACAACTTGCATGGCCAATTGAAGCTGTCAACTGTAAGACCATGAAGGGCACTGGAAGGGTGAATACAACAGTAAAGAAAGGGGTAGATACTAAAAAGTACACATTTAATAATTTTCCTGTATTACAGATTTTTTTTCTACACTACAGGGTTGTTTTTTTGCTTTCTTGCTTTTTCTTTATTTCTCTGTAACAAATTTGAAGCAATGAATATTCTTTGATTAGTCAGTTAAGGTTTCAATTATATCAAGGGAAATTATTTGGTTTACATATATAAAATCTGTTTACTTTTTGCCCTTAAGATGACACTGGTTATAAAAGAAGCTTTCGTTTAGACCCCTGAAAAATTCTGTTAAAGGATTTCTTAGTGTCTCGACTCTAGGAAGTAACCTTCCAGTTCAGTAAAACCCATGCGACCTGATGTTCATCTGGAACAGTTTCCTCCAGAATCTTTCACAGGCTTTTCTGCCTTATATATATATCCTTCCTATCTGTTTGTATGTACCATCTTTATATTTAAAAAGAATTCACAGTGTTCTATGGATGTATGCAGGTATCTGAAGACATTTATTTTTTTTCTCGCTGTCTACTTTTTAATATATTTAATCCTACCAGAATATTATTTGCATAATGCTTTTCATTTCAGTTTCAAATAACATAGAATGGAAGAAATGTTTGATATAATTTGGCTGCTTCTCTGAAAAGGCTTCCTTTCACTTCAGGCTATCTGGAGCATCTATCTGTTCACATAGAAAATATATCCCTTAAACTGTGCAATGGGCAGTGTATCAGCACAAGCTGCATACTAAAACATCGATGTGCTTCTATGATCATCCCTCCTTCAGAGAAAACACACACCTTTAGCCAAACTTTTGCAGATGTCCTTTCCAAGAAATGTAAAATAATGGCAGTACGTACTCCATGCATCGCCAAAGCATATGGACTGCTAACTGAGAACCATTCACATCCAACTACAAACATTAGAAGAGACTCCACAGAATATGATTCCTCCATTGAAATATCTCTGCAAAACAAGCAGACTATATGTAAGGAAGGTTGCAGCTATGCTAACACTGAGTAACAAATTTCAAAGGTGGAAGCATCCATCAGGACACTCATGCTCACTTTATTTTTTTGCACACATGTTATGGTTACTGCAAGCAGCTCTGGAAATATGAAAGACTATAGGTTTTGATTGAAACAAGTGTCATTTCCTTACTAACTATGCTAATTCAGCAAAATGGTAAAACTGAGCTGAATCATCATGCAAGTATGTAAAAAGCTCTAAAATACTAGCTGCAAAATGAATACACATTTTATATCTATTCATAAAGCCAAGAGACTAAAAATCTTAATCTTCCCAAAATCTGCTGAAATTCACAATCCATTACAGAGTAGTCATTCTAATATTAAGAATTTTGAAGAAAAACAACAACAAAACCAACTAGTATGTGGTACAGTCACATTATAATGTGCAGAGATAACATACATTTTCTGACAAAGCTCTAAAGTATGTTCGTGTTCCAGCACAAGACACATGTACAGGATGCTTCACTAATAAGTAACAAGATACTGTCTGCATCAGAATTCCAGCTGCAGAATATGTAAAAAAAAATCTCTAAAATTGCACTTCCAGCTTCACAGTCAGTTTTCAATCCCCTAATACCCAAAATGCCTGGTAACATGCAGCTGGCCACCATTCTGACACACGCTGACCAGCTCCTTTGTCAAGAGAATAACGTGGCAGAAGCTACATAAATACATTCAATTGTTGTCCCAAAACAGACTACTGCATGCAACCAGCAGGCTCCAAAGGTGTTGTGCAGCTTCTAAAAACACGGGAGCAATGAAATAACATCCCCTTCCTTTTAAATCTCAGAGAGCATCCAGGCACCTCTCCAAAGACAAGACCTCCTTGTTGAAAATACTTCTCCAGAAAGCAATTCAGAGCAGGAGCTTAACCTGTCTTCCTCCTGAAGCTGATTCACAGACTGTACAGAGAGACTAGCTTTCCTGGCCTTTTCTTCCTGGGCAAAGGAAACTATATTTTGAATTAAAAGACTGTTTCAGTAGTAAAGCATGCACAGAAGATTCAAGATAAGTATCTTGCATTGCTGCAGATAGTCCCAGTGTGATGAATGACTAAAGGGCACATGGTTATACTCTTCAACATTTCAAAGGTTGTGCTTGCAAATTCAAATGCTGATCAGGCTAGAAACAATGAGGCCAGATGCATCTGATCTCAATTCATCCCAAATCCCTTAGTCTAACATTTCTCTGACTGCCATGCATCTCTCTAAATACTCAAAACCAGCCATTAGGAAACATCAATGCAGATAAAATGACATAAGGAGTAGTTTGAAAGAACAGTAAGTTTCTACGACTGCAAATAAAAGCTACGTAGCTGCCCCTGAATATGTCATTCAAAGTCTCAAAATGTATCATCTTCAACAATGAGATCATCATTATATAGAAGCAACACCACATCATACTTTTAATATTAGTATTAAACATTTTGGCCAAAGTTTAAAGCTTCCCGAAATCAGACTTTGAGTCTTGCAAGGAGTGAATCAAAACTGTTCAACAGATGAGTAAGGGAGAAAGAGTGACCACAAAAAAGTTTTAAGGTAAGGAAAATATTAAAATAAGAATAATGCTAATTACAATTTTCTCTAATTGAAATTACAGCAAAGTTTTTGGGTTTGTTCTGAGAAATAACATCTGTGGATGAGATGTCATCTACAGTGAGACTTGGTACTTCAGCAAGCCTAAGGAAAAGAAGCCTAAGGACATCTGTGAACTATACTTCCCACTAAGTGTATTATACACCTCAGGGGAAAAAAAAAAAAAAAAAAGAAAATTATAAAGGCTCAGAAAAGTGCAATTCTCTAAAACGTATGGAGAACCCTATTCTTTCTAATCAGTGTCTTATTTTCTGTGCCTGGAATGTCTTCAGTTTGTAATTTATTTTAGGGATTAGAAGTTTTTAAAAGTTCAAATGAGTCCCAAGTGCCATGTTATGCCAATGTAATGACATTGTTATGTGTAATATATCATCAAACTGACATCTTTGTGGTACCAAAGGGGAGTGAAAGATAATGGATTACAATGAAGGACCTTGAAAAGGTAGGATTCAGAGTTTAACAACTTCAGTTTAGGCAGAAATCATTTCTCAGTGTAGCATCCTGCTTCCTCTTCTACATCCTGTTATTTTATTTTTTCCATTTAGGCTTAAAATCTTGGTAATGATCTATTAATTAACAACTGCTTCCAACTACTGTATTTTAAATAGCAGCCTTGCTTCAAACTGTCCCATATTACTGTTAATAGCCTGCTTCACAAGGGACCCAGCATGGGACAAAGCTGAGGATGTCAGCCATGTGTGTGGTTCCTCTGGGATATCATATTTAAGAAACAGCAAAAATGACAGGCAGGAAGAGGAGGAAAGAGAAGAATGTGAGAAACAATCCTGTAAGCAACAAGGTCAGACAAGTAGGAGGGTGAGGAAGTTCTCCAGGTGACATAGCATGGTAAAAATGTGAGGAGGAAGGAGTAGCAGTGCAGTTATGGACTGACTGTCAGCCCCATTCACCATCCTCCACTCCTCACTATTGGGTGGGTGTCAGGCTACTGAACCAGGGTTAACCCTCAACATCACCAAATTCAGCTTTGCTTTGAGCAATGCATGAAGGTTTGTGTTTATCAATTCTCATGGAAAAATTGGCTCACTTTAGTTTAAATGCCCATCTCAGATAATGTCTGTTTGGTTCAGTGAAGTGCCAAAGAGTCCAAACAAATGTTCCTCTAAATAACAAAATAAGAAGATATTAAAATCAAATTGTTACTGGTTAAGTAAATTAAAAGATTTATTAGGAAACACTCAATTATACCAAAGCCTAAGCTGTAGTTAACCTCCTTGCCTCGTTCAGAATGACTCTCAGAATAGAATGTTTCATTTTTGGTTTTTTTTTTCTACCAGTTCCCAAAACATTGCTAATGAATTCAAACTTCCCACTGAACTATGACTCCTCTTAATTTTAACCAATTTCAGCTAATACAAACATACAATACTGAAAGTCAAGTAAGTCTTCTAGTCTCTTTTCTGCTTATTTCCATCTAAACTTGACTACTTTCTTCTACTACTGAAACAGATTCCTATTCAAATACTTTAAAATATTTTGGGAAGGATGAAGGCAAATCCATCACTCTCCTGAGTTCCCTCTTGTACAGAAGAATAATACTTGCAGATTCCTTTATAGATAAACAAAGGGACAGATATCCATTATGCCATACTTTATGATCAAAAAACTCTCAAATCAAACAGAGAAATTCCTGCTGCCTACCACTTCTCAGGAAACACTTCATACAGTTTGCACATGTTAACGTGGAACAGAATTATATTTACTCTCCGGAGTTATGTTTCACAGAACTCACCAAATATCTCTGTGTACTTGGATAAACTTCTGCTGTAGCCCTTGGACTGTCCGCAGACCTGCAAAGCATCATCATCGAAAAGAGTTAGGCCTTCCAGAAAGCAAAAATAGTGCCTTCAGAACATGAACTGTAAAGATGAGATACTATCAATCACATTTAGGTACATATACAGGGGCAGTCTGAAATTCCACACTGCTGAACACCATGAGATACAGCATTGACTGCTCAACTCGGTGGAGTAAGCAGAAGTCAAGCTGTTGTTCAGACACAGAATTAAAGGTTAGAAGCCCTAAATTGAGAATATGAAAGCTTTGGGAATCTTGAAAGCCTTGTGAAAAGAACATTCCCCAAAGATCCAAGAATGTTGTGTTTTATTCACCTTTGAGGTTAAGGTATAAAAGAATCTGTATTTTGTGTGTCTATTTTAAGTTTTCTAGACCTAATATTTATTTGTCATAGTGAGTCACCATGGTCAAGGCTGCTTTCTATCAAAAGCTTCATGTTAGCTTTAAGTTAAATTATTTTATTTCCTAGACTTCTGATGAGTTATATACCCAGCACAAGTTTAAAAAAAGCTGATTTACTTGCTATCAAATATCATAATCTTACCTTAAAGGCTTACAAATGAGATTAAAGAATTGGACTCAAATAAAAAGGAAGGGCTAGCACCACTATGCTATGTCTTGTATGATTGATTACCATTGGACTTTTTTACAATTCTGTTTTGTTAAATAACAAATCATTTCTATATAGAGATGCACAAATATAAATATTTTAGAGAGGGATAAAATAAATGCTTAAGTGTTTATATATACATAAAAACGTGCGCACATGTCTAGCCCTTGAGAGACCATGCTGTGCAGCTGGCTCTCAGCTTGCAGCAATCACTTTTAATTATTTGCATCTACAAACCTGTACTTGGTAGCACATATTAACTTAGTATAGTGAAGTGAAGTTTAGGTAAGGGATTATTTAGAATACTAAGGTGCAGTTCTCTGACAATAAAGATCCTACAAAAGAGTCACAAGAATCAAGACACTACTGTCTATTTTAACTAAGAACATACATATTTTTTACCAAATTTTTTTCATTTGTTTGTTTCTAAATAAAATTTTGTAGTTTCCTAGAGATACTAATTCTTACAGTGAAGCAGTATTTGAAACATAATAATGTAGTCAGGACAAACTATATCTCATAGTTGACCTCAACAAGGACAAATGAGCCCGGACCCATAAGCCCAACAGAACCTTGCTAATTTAAATCAACTGAAGATCCATCTCAGAATACTTTCTCTGTTCTACTATAAAGACAGCTCCTGCCACATGGTTTAATATTGCCCAGTCCAATTAACAGTTTGAATAGCCACTGTCTATCCTGCATAGGCTGCTAGAAGATTGACTGCTAATTCACTGTGCCTGCATCATTCATTCCTATCACTGTTTTGCTAATGGAACTTACCGGGGACCTCCAGACTATTCTCTGAGTCAGACTGTTTCACTGCACCACCCAATCCAGCCCATAGCTCTTATCACTGAACTGTACTCAAATCCAGGCTGGTTCAATCCAGTGGAACATATTCAAAGCTGGAAGACTGTGTTACAGGCATCCAGGTGTCTTCTCTCTCCCTTTTAGATTCCCAAAGACTTCCACCAATGAAACTTAAACAACCAGTTGCAAGCTACTTGATTTTATCCATGACTGATGCCCTTCCTGAAGAAAAAGTATGTTGGTGTCTTTGCCTACCTTCCATAGCCATTCCACCATAACAGTGGGGGTATTGGGAGGCCACAAAACTATCTGGAAACAGTTAAATCTTGTAGGAAAGTACTGCTTCTCTACTTAAGTCTATGCCACCCCATAAAAAATAGACATGCTTGCTAAGAATATAATATACCTTAGTAAGAATGTGCTTTAGAGAACGACTACAGATTACTTGCTCTTAACTGGGGAAAAAAAATATGGAACTGAGTTTCCATGAAGATTTGTACAAGGAAGGTTTTCTTTCCTCAAACTTCTGGTTGTCAACAGCACAACACCATTTCCACAGGAAGAAAAATATGACCACCTGGTTTTTACTCTCACATGAATAAGTAATGTCAAAGACTGACAGACTCACGGGAGCGTGTGATTTCTTTTTTCTTTTGTTTTGGCAGCTGTGCACACATTTATTTCCTGAGGTGAAGTATTGGTAGGACAGAAGGAATTAGACAAAAAGAAAGTCATAAAAAGCCTGTGAAAACATAGAAAGGAAGAAAGCAGGGAAAATGGAGGGTTGCTGATATAAGGGACCTGGAAGAAAGAATGGTTAAGAGTTAAAACAAGAAGAAATTCATCACAAGAAAAAAAATTAAAAATAAGATAAAATATTAAAATTCTGGAAGTCAGCTGGCACTGATGGCACCATCTCCTTTATCACCACCATACTCTGCTCATGTCAGACAAATTACTAGGTATTAGAGTAATTGGGTTTTGTCTCCTCTGATTTAAGGGCTGGGGTGTTCTTGTTCTTTTCCCTCTTCTTTCCACCATGAGTATTAAGAAAGAGTCACTGTTGCAGTGGTTTAGGTATTTGCTACAGAGGAAGTAAAATGAACTCCAAAGCTGTGCAGAGAAATTGGTTCAGTTTCATGCTCAATAACAGTTCATTTACAATCACACCCTTATTTTTCTCAAAACATGCTAGAGACAACCCAACCCAACATTTGCAGAGCCAGATGTAGGCTTGTCTGATGAGACTGGACGTAACAGTACCTAAGATAATACACTACAGCTACTTGTAAGCAGTACATTTTTTGACTAAAAGCTTTCCTTCATTTGTTAGTGATTTCTAGAAATGTTTTTTTTTCCCCCAGCATAAACATATGGTCACCAAAGTGCATGTATTTCATTCAGCCTGTTCTGTACATGGAAGTCCTAGATAGTGTATTCAGAAAAGAAGACCTCTGAAGGTACCTGAAACATTTCTGCTAATACGTATCCCATTATATCTGGTCTTGTTTAGAAACAGACTATCCTGGAGTAAAACTACATGGATCAATCCCAAATAAAATGTGCATTAATGAAAGAACACCCCTAAGGTCTCATTGCAAATGTGATAAATTATACACTAACAAAAGAAAACAAGTAAACTATTTATATGTTTAATGAATAAAATAAAATCTATTTTATGAAAAAATTTGTATTTTCCCACTGTGATATAATTGAAGCACCCAACAGATTTTCATTTAATATACTATGCTACAATAACTATACAGTTCTGATTAAAATCAAACAGGGACCAAATTAGGAATGCATTAATGATAATGTTCTCTTCATGAAATCCTATGGCATTTTTTACGTAGTTAAGGATGTCTCAGAATACATCATAACTCCCCAGTAACCCAATGATGTGTAGAGAGGACATATTCTATGTAATTTATTTTTTTTACCAAATTAGTACTTATTGAAAATTATATAAATCATGGAAACATAGAATCATAGAATAGTTTCAGATGGAAGAGACCTTCAAGATCACCAAGTCCAACCTTACTCCCAGCCCTATCAAAAACCACTAAACCATGTCCCTAAGC
>WTSP01000937.1:0-37025 GCA_025331215.1 Actenoides lindsayi | reverse complement strand
CGGCGGCGGCGGCAGCGCGCTGGGTGCGCGGCCCGCCCGGACCCGGACTACGTTTCCCACAATGCCCCGCGGCCGCCGGGCCCGCCCCCCCGCAGGGCGCACGCGCGTCACCTCGGGTAACCTCCCGCCGCCGCTGCCCGGGGAGACGGCGGGGGGGCGGAGCCGGCTGGGCTGCCTCGGTGACGTAATTAAACGCGACGCGCCGTGACGCATAATGCGTGAGCCGACGCCGGCGTGGAGCTTGGCGGTCGGTGAGTGGAGGCGCTGGGCCCGGCCCGGAGCGGGAGGCCGCGGGCTGCGCGGGGGCGACCGAGGTTCTTCCGGCTCACGGTGGGGCCCGGGAGGAGGCCGGGGCTCGGGCTCGGGGCTGGAACGGGCCGCCTGTCGCTGGGCGGTGTCCTGCAGCCGGCCCCGGCCTGCAGCGGCCACCGCCGGGCCCGTGGGACGCTCGACCGCGGGGATTGAGGGCCGGGAAGGCCGCGCCGGGGCGAAGCTGCTCCCCCCGAGGGGTTCCTGCCGCGCGGGGGGGCTCGGGGCGCCTGCCCGGAGGTGAGGGGCAGCGAGGCCGCTGTATCCTTCTGAAGAAATAAAGCGGCTTGGCCCCCGCGTGGGAACTTGGCTGCGACTCCGCGTTTGCTGCCGGGTGTCCCGAGCGGCTCGGTGCTGGTCGTGCTTCCCTCGTTTCCAGCAGGTGGCTATTCAGTGGCTGGTTTAGTATTCAAGTACACTTTGAAGATGTCTGTGAGGAGGTAGTTGGTTACTACTGCAGAAGCGGGCAGGTAACCAAGAGAAAAATTCTGCCTAGCCTACGTAATCGATTAAAAAATTCCCAAGGTGGTTTTCAGTGCCAAGGAACTGAAACAGCACCATTTGCCTAGAATTTCCACTTCCTGGATGAGGAAAGTCTGTCCATACTAAGCCAGTAGCAGGTTAATTTTGTTGTTAAAGTTTCCTGAGCACCTGAGAACTCGTGGGAAGAAGCAGCATGAGAAATTTCCTCTTCCTGAGCTGTTTTGCTCCATCTCCAGGGTGGTTTCTAAATCACACTATAAGCAGTCCAGGGAGAAGCTGGAACAGCTCTGACCCGGTCACTTGCTCCCAACTAGGAAGTCCTACTCTGCTTCCCTGCAAGAAAACCCCAGTTGTCAGAGCTGAAAAGTCTGCTGTGGTTTCAGGCAACGTGTGTCCCTCACTTCCTTCTCTTCTAAGTCCTCAGTGGAGCGTTCTCCCCTTCTGGGGAGTGTACCCTGCAAACAGGCTGCCTCTGCCTGGGGAGCTCATCTTGTCTGGAAGTCCAGAGTAACCTCAGCCACCATCCGGTCTGCCCCAGAGAGCTCAGCAGCTCGTGCCCTGCTTGGCTGTAGCTTGCCCTGGAAATTCGGTGTGGCTTTTGTTGTCGTGGCTGTGGGCTCACAGCCCCCTGAGATCCTGTGTGGAGAATTCCTCTGCTGTTATTTAACACGCTAGATAAATTTAATTATTGAGGACCACGTGGCCCGGAGGTGCTGGCAGCTGTGCTCTTCTGTTCCAAGTCACTGATCTCTGTAAAACCAGCCTAAACTTCCTTTCCCAGAAGGACTTTAAGAGGTTTTCCTGTTTGTTTGGTTTTTTTTCCTCATTTTCCTTACTGCCATGCGAACCAGAATACCTAAAGCTCTTCTGCTGTTTAATGCAGGCAGCTCTGAAATGTTAATTCCTGTGCTCAAAGTATCTCAGATTCCAAGGGGTGATTTCCAGCACCTTGCTCTGGCCTGATGATAACAACAGCTCGTGTCTATGCAAACGGTTGACTGTTCTATTGTTCTCTCTGTTCTTTTTTTTAAATGTAAAACTAGCAGAAATGTGGGAAAAATGAATAAGCCGGATTTGCTACCTCCTAGCCTGCAGAATAAATATCCCCAGTGGATGCTTACACACAACCAGGAGGGAGTTTTGGGTGCTAAAAAGGTATGTTATCACACGGGGGAGGTACACTTGCTCCCAGGCTGTGTAATAAGGCATCACCAGATCACTTGGGTTTAGTTAGACCTGTGCTTCTGGTACTTGTGAATATTTCCATCTGCTTTGTCCTGTGAACTGTAATTAAACTTGGGTGATCTTGTGCTTTTAGTGGTTGAATTAGCTTGTTAAAGGTTTTTTGTTGGGTTTTTTGGTGGTTTTTTTTCCTAATTAAAACATCACATATTGACCAAAGGCTGTTGCTGTTACCTCTGTAGAAGTTTTGTCCCTTAAATTTTGGTGGGAAAACCCCCCAAGTGTAACAGAGCTCGTGGGGCATCACTCACCCAGTCCTGGTGGGCTGCTGTCCACCAGCCAGGGCTGGGGATTTTTCATCTCTGTCACTTGAGAGCTCAAAACGCAGCGGCCTTGAGTTGTGGCCTGAGAGAGGGGTTGGTTCTGGTCAGAGCCTCTGGCCTCCTGCGCCTGCATGTGCTTGGTGTTTCGGGAGGTTTTGCATCTCGGAGGTGTCGGAAGAATTAATTGGTCGTCAAGATGGCGTTGAACTTTCTGGTGTTCCAAGAACAGCGATGTGTCCTTAGCTGGTTTTTCCTGCTTACGTGAGCAGTTTCAGTACAAAATTTCCCACTCAAAGGGACCCCCCATAACGTCTGAAACTGCTTTAATGATTATCTGAGTAATTAATGAGAGGAAAGCAGAAGACCCAGTTCAGCACTTTTCCTTCTGTGAAGTGGGAGTAAAAAAAAACGAGTAGCATGGATATTAAAAAATGTCAGTGAGAAGCAACCTGACTTTCATTTGCTGTGGTGCAGTCTGCGCGCTGCGGCACCGAGCTCGTTGGGGAAGGGTTTTGATTAAACTCTCACCCTTCATTAACTGGAGGAAATATTTTGTGTCGTGCCAGCATAAAATCAGCAGAACCTTTCAGAATCTTCCCCCTTCTGGGTAACTTATTGCTTCTGCAACTGTAGTAAAATCTGCTTCTGTGTGATGTGGCCTCTTTGGCCCGGTGCTCTTCGGGCTGGTACGCGACGGTATCTGCTGTCGTTGGCCGTGTAGCTTCCTCACACCTTTTTAACCCCCCTGGGGGGTTTTCAGGCAGGTCAGTGCTGTCAGGAGTTTTGCAGAAGATTGTAGCCTGCCCAGATTTCAGTTACTTCAACAGTGACTTTAATTAATCGTTATTGACTTTAAATAGCAGATTATTGTCCGTCTTCTTACGTTCTTCCTCAAGCTTTCGGAGGCGTGGAAGCGCCGCGGCACGCGCGGCGGTGCGGAAGGGTTTCGACGCCGTCGAAGCTGGCTGTCTTCCTTGACCTTGTTCTTCTTCAGGGGGGAGAACCCAACTGAAGCAAGCGGAGGTGAAAGCTCACCCCGCACCGCTTCGGTCCCGAAGAAAGGGGGGCAGGAAGCCGGACAGCGTTCCAGGAAGGCGGGCGTCGCGCCGTTGCCGGTTGGCGGGGCGTCGGTAACCAGCGGTGCCCGCTGTGCTGAGCCACGGCCTTCGAGGGACAGGCAGGGGCTGCGTGGCCGGGTTGGGCGCGCCCGGTAACCGAGGCTCTTCCCGCTGTTGTTCGACAGGGGGCCGCTGTCCAGAGGAGCGTTCTGGAGGACGGGCTGCCCTTCCTGCGGTTCTGCGGCTCGCTCGTCTACAGCTACGAAGCCAGCGACTGCTCCCTCATCTCAGAAGATATCAGGTAATAGCTCATACCTTGCTTTTCTTTTCTTTCTTTTTTTTTTCTTTGTGTTTTTGGGTTTTTTTGAGTGTTTTTTCCATTCCAAAAAGGATTTGGCTCTTTCCTCCGTCTTTTCGGAGGGAGAGGTCCCTGGTTTGTCTACAACGTGTGGTGCTTTAAAAACACCTCTCCGTTGCGTTGTGCAGTTAATAGTTTCCCATTTGTTGGTCTTTTGATGGGAGATGCCATCGCTGAACCTTGCAGTCCCTTCAAACAGCAGCTGTAAAGGCCCCAGTGCCAATTCTTTGCCTTTTGCTGTGCAGATGATGAGGAAAGGCTGAGGGAGCTGGGTCTCTAGCTTGGAGAAAAGGGGACTGAGGGTGACCTCTTTAATGGTTATAAAAACGTAAAGGGTGAGTCTCAGGAGGATGGAGCCAGGATCTTCTCGGTGACATCCAAGGACAGGACAAGGGGCAACGGGTGCAAGCTGGAGCAGGGGAGAGTCCGTGGAAACGTCAGGAGAAAGTTCTTCGCAGTGAAGGTGACAGACACTGAACGGGCTGCCCAGGGAGGTTGTGGGGTCTCCTTCTCTGGAGACATTCAAATCCCACCTGGACCCCTTCCTGTGTGACCTGCTCTAGGTGGTCCTGCTCTGGTACAGGGGTTGGACTCGACGGTCTTCCCTTTTAGCTCAGTGGAATCGATAAAGAGCGAGCTTTTGAGGGGGTATAAAGTATCCCTCCACCTTCTGTGTCCGGCTATATCCCGAGGCTTGCTCTGCTGCTGGTTGGAGGCAGTAAGGCTTGAAGGGCTTCTTGTAGGCAGGAGTTTCACCTCCTTACAGTCTTGACTTTTAAGATGGTTTCTGCGTCCTGCACGTGTGAAAGGAGAGGCGCGTCGGCTGCGATTCTCGCGATCGTTGGGTAAGATGAAGCCTGAGAGTTTGGAAGCTGCTTGCAGGACAGGTAAGTGCAAAGAACATCCCTTCCTTTTCAGGCAGAGTTTGTCAGATGGGGCTGCTGTCGGGTTCGATGTCGAATGGCCACCGTCGTACACTAAAGGAAAAATGGCCAAAATCGCCCTAATCCAGCTCTGTGTCTCTGAGGAGAAGTGCTACTTGTTTCACATCTCTTCAATGCCAGGTACTGTACTTCTTAGTTAATTAGGGCGTGAATTGCCCTCTGTTTCTTGTAATTAAGTTTGAACTTAAGCCTTGAGCCGTAGCCGATGTCTCACAGGGTGTGGGATAGTAAAGCTCCATCCTTCTCCGCTTTCCCGTCGATAACCAGGGGATTTATTGAGTACTGCTGCTGTATATCGATGGGATCTTAGCCCGGGCCTGGCATAGCTTCTCAACAGGGCAGAAGCATCTTCCTTGAGGATTATTTTCCTCTCTGGGAAAGAATGCTTTAATTCCATTTCAAAAATTCAATTCCTCGCTCGGGTAACGAGCTTTCTGTTGAGTGCCGAAATAGCCAGCGACCCCGAATGCCGCAGGCGGTGTTTCTTTTTTCATTGGGCTTCAGGAGCAGAGCCCCTGAGAAACGAGGGTCGGTTGCTCCCGACACCTGCGTCTTGTGGGACTGGCTTTCAGGGGCGACGCTGGATACCCGGTGTGGGAGAGAAGGGGGTGTGCTCCACGGTCTGAATGGGTTGCGGCTGCCAAGAAAAGCTTCTGAAGAGGGAAAACGGGAGTGGGGGAAGGGGGCTGCAGTTTTATAACCTTTGGTTGGAGCGTTAGATTGAAACCGTGCCTGCGAGATGGCTCTGATTTCCCCGGGGTGCGCAAGCTGAGCTATAATAGCGATAATTTTAATGTCGGTGTTCAATCCTTTGTCATTTATAGCAAATGGGGTGGAAAATCTAATTGCTGGAGGCTATTCAGTCTGGGAGGCGGAAAGGCGCGCGAGAAGAAAGAGGTTTGAGGAAAGGAAGGCAAGGCGAGAGGAGTCATTAAGAGCTGAAACGCTTTGGATTCTGAAAGCCGAGATGTTTGCGCGTTGCCGCGGCTCCTGGGGGGGTTCCAGCTGAAGAGATGGTTCCTCCCGAGTCCTTTCCCCAAATGCCCAACGGGAGAGAGGCTTTAAACTGAGCGGGGCCGTCAGCCTTGGCTTGCGGGAACCGCAGCCGCTTTCCGCTTACGATGCAGAAGAGGTTGGACCTGCAGAAATGCAGATGTTGGCAGAGCTAGCCAGGTGGATGAGGCTCACCGGCTTGGGTTTTTGCTGAGGAAAAAATAATGCTTCCTTCTGCAGGAGGAAGAGCGTGGAGAGTTCTTGGGCTGTGTATAAAGGACAAAATGCACATAGGTTTTTCCAGGAAGATTCTCGATAATCTTCTGTTTGGTTTTGTTGTTTGGGGTTTTTTTTTCTTCTTTCCAAACTTCTGAGGAAACGTGGCCTGTTTCTCAGATGGTACCCTCTGCGTAGCCTTGAGCTGGGTGAGTGGTGCTAGAGTTGCTCTGCAGCCTAAGCCAGGGTCTCCAGCTGCCGAGTCCTGACGGGCTGTGTTTGAGTCAGATGCTCTGAATTTTCAACGGGGGAGTTTCAAACGGGGGCAAACACAGAGGGGAGAAAAAGGCTGCTGTTGTTCCAGGGTGAAGCGTCTGCGGCCGTTCCTTCCTGGAGAACACCAGCTATGAAAGGTGCCCGCTTTTATCCCCTCCTGTAAACTTGAAAATACTCTTTGATCCAGGATTTTCTGTGCCATCAATTGGGGCTGAATCCAAATATAATACTTACATAATCTGTGTACATCCTTGAGTATTTATTTTTTTATTGCTTACTTACAAGACTGACTTTTCTGGGCTTGGCAAAGGATCTGGCTGGCGAGTGCTGTTTTCCAAACGCTGTCGTTGGGCCAGCCCAACGTTAGCACTGAGTCTGTGTCCACAGAACCAGTTTTCCTCACGCTCACGGTTGAAACTGCGTTCTGGGAATGTGCAACAGCAAAAACACGAGAAGGGATAATGTGGAAAATGGTGAAATACTGCATTTGGTTTCGTGAGCAGAGAATTAAAATATCCTTTCTGGGGTTTATGTGGTTTTAACGATTAGCAAGATGAAATGAGGTGGGTTTATGTTACTTACTTGGTTTGTTTTCGGGTGCAGAACGAATTTGTGCTTGTCTGTAGATGATGCATTACAACCACTTTGTGTTTCCAGTCCTTCCAGAGTACAAACTGTCCCACAAACAGGGCAACCTGAGGGACTTTCCCTCTGAAAGCACAGGTTTCTGCAGATGGCCTTTGTGCTCAGACTTTGTCATTTCCGTTAGACTTTCTGGCATCTTCCAGTGTTCAGTTTCTCATGTTTGGGCTTAATCTATTTTAGGTTTTCCCAAGGGACTCAAAAGACTGCTCGAAGATGAAACAATTAAAAAGGTTGGCGTAGGAATTGAGGGAGATCAATGGAAGCTGATGAGTGACTTTGAAATCAAGCTGAAGAGCTTTGTGGAGCTGGCTGACGTTGCTAATGAGAAAGTAAAACTTAAAACCTTCTTGTTGTGGGTGGGAATCTTGATATCGTGCCGTACAAAAGGAGGCTTCTTTGTATTTATAGGGGTTCAATTCTGGTGGCAAACGTTCCATAGGACGAAGCAGAGATGTGTTGTAACTTACAAAGCTTAAAAATAACTCTCCAGAAAGCCCTGATTTCCAGCGGGCCAGTTCATGAATGGTTTACTCCCCTTTCAGGTCTGTTCTCCTTCTGCGTTTACAAGGTATGGCTTTCTAATTCAGCTGCAGATGCTTTTTCTTTACTCCTCGGCGATGGAAGCGGCCAGACTCTGTCAAGCTGGGGTTCTGGTGGCAGCGGTGTCCTTGTAGAAAAGGCAGCGGCAGCGAAGGACTGATGCCTGGTGGAAGGGAGGCCGGCCTGCTGCCGTGGCTTGCGTGCTGCTGGAGGGAAGCGTCAGGGTCTGCCTTGAAGCCTTCCATGCAGAGGGGTTTGCCACGTGCTCTGAAGCCGCAGAAGTACCCTTGCTTCCCTGACTGAAGTTGCTGCCACCTCTGCTCTCACGTGGGTGCAGTTTCCGGAGCCCGCTGAGTTCAGAAGTAGCTTTGCGTTGGGTGCACCCTGAACTTTAGTGGGATCTGGGTTAGATAACCTTTGATGCAGGGAGATCTGTGCTGTCTTATTAGGGGAGAGAGCAAAAGGTGCATTTCCTTCCAAATCATCCTGCAGTCCTTATTTTCGATACGTCCCTTAAAGCTTTTCTGTCTTTGTGCATTTTGTTACCCGTACTCGGTCTCTTCATGCACTACTTCTTCCTCCTTGTGCTTGCTTTTTTCTTTTCTTTGTCCTTTGTTTGGTAGGATAATAGCAGCATTTGTAGTTTCCTGATGGAAGAGAGGTTTATGCCTAGAAATAATACTAACACCTTCCTCTGGCCTGTGCTTTATGTACCCTGCGTAATTAAATCACAGCGGGGAGAGGGGAACGTGTTGGGGCAGCGCTGTCCCTCCGAGCCACCTTGAAGCTTCAGTTCCTAGGGGGCTGGAAATTGTACCAATTAAGCCGTTGTGCTCAAGCGATGGAAGGAGCTGTTTCTTCTCAGCCTTGGAGTTTCCTCAGTTCACCCTTCCCATTTCTTTTATTTTTTTTTTTTTTTAAGCCCAGGATCCAACTCCAGCATAATCTGCTCTGATGACGAGCAATGTGATCTCTAATAGCAGCTTTAAAGTCTTCTGCTAAAGAGACAACAAACCAAAAATAAACTTGAAAGTGAAGCTTGAGAACAAAGAGCAGGGTTCTGTGTAGTGGCAGAGCGCGGGGGGTGGGGAAGGCAGGGAGAACCTCAGCTGAACGATGGGTAGGGTTTTTTTTTTCCTAGCAGATTTCAGGGGCCGAGGCGCTCGCGCCGCGCTGCCGCCGGCGAGCTCGGCAGCTCCGCGTCTCCCGCGCGCGCGCTCGCCGGCGGGAAGAGCCGGAGGCTGTGCCCGCGAGTCCCTTGCGGCTCTGGGGGCGAGTTTCCCCGAGTGGCTGTTAAGAGCCCAGCCTGGAGAAGCTGTGGCTGACGTGCCTGACTACAAAAGGGATCGACAGCGGCAGCGCAGCGGGGTGCCTTCTGGAGGCTTTGGCCCAGCGGCTTCCCGGCACGCTGAGTAGCGCTTAGCGTGGTCCCTACCCACCCTCCTTAGCTTCCGACGTGGAAAAGATGGCAAAGAGACTTTACAGGGAGACTTTAACGCTCCTGTGCTCATGTGAAATGCGGTCCTGGTGTTGGATACCGAGTTTCCCTGTTAGGTAAATTATAGAATGGGGTTGCTCTTGAAGTCTGTAGCTTTTATTCCATCAACCCAGAGACTGCACTGCACAGGTATTTCTGAGTTGGGTTAGTGTGACGGTCCCACCCCACGCTGCCTGGACTCACCTGGCCCTGCTGCCATCTTTCCAGCTTGACGACGTAGGCGTGTCCTCTAACAATCCAGTTTCAGAGCAGGGAAGTACAGCTTTCGAACGGCCAAACTATTTAATACCATGGGAGCAGAACGAGGCCTGGAGAAAAGCCAGTGCTTGGAGAAACTAGTTGGTTCTGACTAACCCAGAGCCCTTTGCTTTTAATGAGGGATTAACTACGGTTTGCCACGTCTTGGAACACGTTCTGCCGGGTCCAACTGCTTTCCCCTTTAAACCAGTCCTCTGTTGCTGTTTTCTCTTTCCCCAGCTGAAGTGTAAGGAGACCTGGAGTCTAAATGGCCTGGTAAAACACCTCTTTGGCAAGCAGCTTTTGAAGGATAAGTCTGTCCGCTGTAGTAACTGGGAAGAGTTTCCACTCAACGAGCAGCAGAAATTGTACGCGGCCACAGACGCCTACGTACGTACAGGAAGAAAGCGCCGTCCCACCCGTGCCAGTCAGCTCCTCTCCGACGTGCTGTTAGCTGCTGCCTCTAGTGCCTTTCTGCTGCGGAACGTGATGAACGTAGGAAGGCTCTGGGGTCCGCAGTGGGTATAGGATGCTGGAAGGTAGAAATGCCACCAACTTGGTTGCTGTCCAATCCCTTGTCTGTCTGAAGCTGTTCAATCTCAGCGTTTGTCTGAGTTCATAATGTCTTCTGTTGAAGATGGTGCTGCCTGTACCCGACTCTGTAACACGCCTTGTTGCTGAGATCACTCACAGATATCGTGGTGAACGTTTCACGTAGAAAATTGCATGTAAATGGCAGAAGGAGACCCTGTTCCGCAGCAGCCCCGAGCCTCCCAGGGGGTCCTTCCCTGGTAACGTTTCCCGGGGTGGCAAGATTTGCTTTTCTCACCGAAGTCTACTCGGGAACTCTGAACGTGCTGAGTAACGTGGGCACCAGCAGACAGGCCTGAGGAGTGGCTGTCCCTTCAGACTCGCTTCCAGTTGTCCCCTCAGGAAAGGGAGGGAATGTGTTTTTTACTGGGGTTTCTGCTCATCTTTCTCGACCAAAGTCCTGCTAAATGTGCTATGTGAGAGAAAATTAACTGGCAGCTTTGAAGACGGACAGCCTTCTCCAGTGGCTAAGGCAGCAGACCCACGCTGGGATTGCCAGGAAGAGTAGTTTAGTTGCCTAGGAGTTTGTGTAGCTCTTTAGCAGTCGCTGCTTTTTCACCCTTTCGCAAAGAGCGTGGTTTTCCTGCAGCTCTGGGAAGGGATTTACTGATGTGCTTCTTAGCAGAGCATTGTTCTTTATGGCAGCAAAATGAAATTTCCTCAGGCTTTTATTTCTGCAGTGAGATTAGGCAGAGGAAGGGAAGTGGGACCGCGGTCTCTCTTTTATTTTCCCACTTGGGAAACATTTCCTATTTTCTAGTTCAGTTAAATAGGAAGCTGTGGAGGGTTTAACACCTGTAAAGACCCAAAGCAGTAAGGGAAGGAGCTCTATTTTTGGTGCCCGGCGCAGCTGCCGTCCCCAGCTTTTTCCAGGCAATGCTTCTTTCTCTCTGTTCTCCCTTCACCTGGCCTGGCTTTTGGAGCCTCGCAGGAAAACGTGAGGGAGTAACTTGTTTCTTTCTCTTTCCTCTTTGAGATGCTTTGCTTAACATGTGTAGCCTAATTAGCACATTCCTAGCTGCGGGCTGCGCTTTCCTGTCGGAGCTTATTATTCATATCAAGGGAAATATCAAGCACACCAAATCTATCTTGGTAGCTTCGCAGCCATTCTTTTGGAGCGCTCCATAAAATCTGAATGAGGTGGAGCAGATGGTGAGGCTGGGAGCGGAGTACTTGGAGCTATCTATTTGCAGCTAGCTCTGAGAGATAATATGATATAAGATAACCACGCTGGGATCTAGATAAGAGTACCCACTCCAGCGTGGACCCCCCGTCAGGCCTCTGCCAAGCATTAACCTGGTTGTGAGGGCTGACCGTTGACCGCTGCACGGCGCGGGCCAGCGACTCAGAATTTGATCTTCGCAATGTATTCGCGACACGGTTCGAATTAATTCTTGGGGGTGGCTTTTTTTAGTCTCCGAGATGTTGCTGCTCTGCAGAATACAGAGTGCTAATTTATTTTCCTTTCTTTTACAGGCTGGCTTCATCATTTATCAAAAACTGATAAATATGAATAACGGTGACCGGAAATTATTTTCTGTGAGAGGTAAATTACACATTCAAGGATAACGAATTTATTCAACCTACAACTGAATATTCTATTTCCCAGCGGTCTTTTTCCCAGTATCTTTGTGTCGGGACTGTCTGGCTTCCTGGGGATACAGAGATTGCCTCTAGAGAGAGCAGATGCTGAAGGCTCCTGGGTGACCTGGGTTCCCATAGCGGGTAACTGTTTTCCACAGGAGTGCAGTCTTGGGTCTGTGGTTTGCGTCTGCTCTGTACAGAGATGGTAAGAATTCCTGCTGTCATTCCAGTTTGTTTATGGAAACACTTCAGTGAGTTAATTTCAATTCTGCTGATGCAGGGACAAAAATGGAGTTTAAGAAGAAATGAGACCGCAGGGAAAAAAAATACGTGTTGTGAAGTAATGCTTTTCTTCGGGGGCAGAAATAGGACTCGTATTTTTTTTTAGAGCGGCTTGGTTTTGTTTACTTAAGATTTTAGAATCACTTTTGTACTCAGGTTTTGTTCAGTTCTGTGCTTCACGAGGAAAATTAAGTATGGCTGGAAAAGGGGCAGGGGGAGCTTTATTTCCTTTTCAGCCTGGCTTAATTTCACTCTTCTATCAAAGGCAGAATCGGCGATACTCTCGCCTTAGTACAAGGTGCAACGTTTGGCTTTGGATTAGTCAGCTGTTAGCAGCTCTTTTCTGGAAGCTGGCGGGCATAGCGGGGAAGGATCACTTTGGAACAGCCCCGTTCTGTATCCTTTTTCCCTGAGCACGTGTAACGGGCTCCTGGAAGAGATGCGGCGCTGAAGTACGCGCAAGCTTGGTCTCGTTTCCTCTGCTTGAGTTTTGAGCACTGGAAAACGCTGTCATATGGGCTGCAGATCTTGTGGAAATGCAGTTCCTTGACTGGAAGTGGATGTTAGACCATAATTAGTAGGAAATAACTCTTCTTACAGATGACACGTCGCAGGGAGCGAAGAGGCGCTTGACTTCACTCGCTGCCCAGATAACGGACCTGGCTTCTCGCGTCCCTGACCCTCCTGGACAACTTGAAAATCCACAGAGGTTAGGTTTTCTGCCAGCCCCTCTCTACATTCCCTGTAAGCTCAGCGTTTGGACGCCACAAGAGAGCCGTGTGTTACCAGCTGGCTCTCTTAGCGGTGCATCCTGTTGGGAGAAAAGGAAGCACGGTATGCTGGAGGGGAACACGCTGTCTCTGCAGGTAGCAACAGAGGTTTGCGCTGCGCTAAGCGCAAGGGTTTTGATGCTGAACTTTCAGTCTGTTTCTTCCTGTCGAAATGCTCGGCAAGACCTTCCGTGAGGACTCGGGACTCTTGCGTGGCTGATGGCCACGAGTCTGGAGACTTGAAGCAGCTGTGGGGCAATGCCAGAAACGGTCTTTGTCTGTTTTCTTCTAGGGTTGCAGAAATCCTCGCTGGCATATCGGAGAAGGTGAACGCCTTGAGAAGCCTGCTGGCTGGTTCAGGCTCTCCTTCTGCGCTGGAGAGCGGCTGTGGCGCGACTCCAGCGAATCTTGAGGCCGAGTCAGCGAACGCTGAAGCGCGAGGTGCCGCAGAGCCTGAATTTGCTAAACAACTTGAAGGTGGCTTCAACATCTGCTTTGATGCTATGCTAGCTGGCCTCTGGGACGGAGATGGTAACGAAGGAGAGGCAGAGGGGGGTGACGCTGCGGTGGAAGACGGCCCTGCAGCAGCCAGCTCTTCTGACAAAACAGACAGAGATGACTTCATGTCCCTAGACATTACTGAGCAAGAACTTCAGATCTTGGAAAATCAGGCTGCAAAAGAATTGGTCAACGAAGGTGTGCCTGAGGTAATGAGAGAGACCCTCATTAACTGTGGACGCTCAGCGGAGGAAGAGCTCTCAGCCTTAATTTCCCCCGAGATTTTAAAGTTCTGTTCCTGAGAGAACAGTAAGGTGGGCTGGAAGAAGGGTCCAGAGCCTAGGAAATACCTGTGGAGGCAGTCAAGCACTCGGCTGCTCTTCAGTCATGTGGCTGGAAAGATTATTGCCGAAGCGTTTTACAGAAGCTCTGCGTAGTCCCGTTAGTTGCTAAGCTGTTATCGAAACGGGTTTTGCGGTTTGGGGCCAAATGCTCAATTTGAGCGTCCCCAACTTGGTCGTGAATAAAAAGCAGACCTTTTTCGAAGGGATCTGTAAATAGCAGACCTTTTAATGACTGCCGAGCGTGGATTGATGCCTCTTAAATCAGTTCTTAATTTCCTTATGTTCCCAGTGTTTCACACATCTGGTGATGCTGCTGTTCTTGTCTCTCATTAGAGGGCCTTGTTATGTTTTAACATTTCTTTCAGATACTTTTTGTAATGAGCAGGCTTCAAAGCTTAGGGTTTTTTTAGTAAGAAGTAAAAATGCCCAGAGAAATGTTTCATAGTGCATACAGAAGGGTAAAAGGCTTTGGGTAAAGCAGAAATAACTTTGATAAGGAAAAAACCCAACATATTCTTTTTTCTCAGGAGGCAGGCTCCACGGACAACGAGCAAAATATTTCCTGTGTCATTGAAAGTGATGAAGAGCTGGAAATGGAGATGCTTAAAGTGAGTGCCTCAGGGCTTTGGTTTTAATATTTATTTTTATTGTAATGAGGGTGCTCTCGGGTCAGAGTGGAGCAGAGCGTAATTGAGGGGAGGGAATACGAAGCAGAAAGGTGCTGCTTACACGAGACAGGTGAACGTGTGGATACGTAAAGAATTCAGTTTACTAGTGTTAGTCTTGAGTGTGACCGGCGTTCTCCTGCATCTTTACCACACCAGCTTGGACTTGATCTACCCACTTACTGCCTTTGAGTAGATGATGATTCATAAACTGATCTGCTCCAGACCTGGTGTGTGTCCAAGGGGGTTGAGCTGAGAGGGCGATTTGTGCGCTGCTGATCTGGCCTGTCGGTCAAATAGCTTCCTAGCTGTATTTTTCAGGCCTCTCTAAGTGTTTTCCCTGGTATAACTTTTATTCCCGAGAGGATTTAGATGTTGAGTCTTCTTTTTCTTTACCCTGGCTTTTTTCCTGATTCCCCCAGGGAGTGCTGTATGTATCTTGACTTGAGTGACTGAACGTTTCCACCAGGGCAGTCACAAGTGTTCTTGTGCTCGTACACGCGTGAAGGTTAAGTTTGTTGCTTACAGCTAAGTAGGAAGCAAAACTCAAAGGTTTGGGGTAAAAAGTTGAATTTTCTTCCAGAGAAGGAGCGGGTCTCTCCTGGATGGTTCTCAGTGCTGCATGGGAATCTTCCATCAAAGCAGTTTCAGTCAAAAAAAGCTAACTCGAGCAGGAGAGGTTTAGTTAGTGTTCCTCCGAGTACCATGTTTTGGAAACAATGAGCGTAACCTGACCTTGGGATCCCATCCTCTCTGTTTGTTTTTGTGACAAGCCTCTTAAGTCGCTTCTCGGTGAAATTTCTGCCTTTGTCTAGTTGAAAGACCAAAAACTGACAAAAAAAACCCCTAAGCCCCAAAACAACTGCTGGTTTTAATAAAATAACATTTTAATGGCTTCGGAATTTCACAGACCTTTTTGCAAAGAAGAAACAAAAGCCATTGTTAAGGGTACCCAGGAAATGGCTCTTGGAATTCAAATGTTGCTGGTGAAGTAGCTTGACCCTGGTGCTTTTCTTTGTGCTGTGTGCCAGTAGAGCCAATTTTTATGCCACAAGTGGATTAAACCCTATGTGGCCCGACATCCTGTTACCTCAGATGTGCATTGTGTATTTCACGTTCCAAAATATCTTTTTCTCCTGATTTCTCAGTCTTTAGAAGACGTAGATGATTCCAAAGGAGTTTTAACTGAAAAAGAGTGCAATCAAGCCAGGAAAACTGCTGATGCTGAATTGGACGTTGCACCAGATGGCGATGAAGACGAAGGGATTGAGGAAGAGGAGGAGGAACGTTGGGGTACGTTTGAAATTTGCACAATTAAATAAAAATCCACCGTCCACGGAAGCGGATGTGGAAGCGCAACAGCTTTTTGTGCTGGGTTTCTTAAAGCAAGGAGTTAAAAGCTCACCTCAGTTTGAAAAGGAGGACACGTCTGTGTGGCAAGATGAAAATTTTAGGTTTCCCTCTCTGAGCTGTAGCCAGCCAGGCTGTTACGGGGAACGTGTGCTTGCCCAGCAGTCAAACTCGGTGCAAACGTCACGCTTTCGACTGCTGCACGTCCACAGAGATCTTGAACGTGTCTCTTGGGTGTTCACAGCAGGATCAGGATCACTCTGTTAGCGCTTGCCGTGGTGGGTGTTGATTAGTGTAGCTACAGTCGGGGCTTTGCAGGCTCTCCTCGTAAAAACACCTCCGCTACCTCGGCTGAACGTGTGCCAAATAACGCAGCTATGCGTCGCAATGCCTCTTGCTTTAGTAGCTCATTAATCAAGCCATATGGTCTCCTCCTCGTGCAGGGTCTCCAAGGAGCCTGTTTGCCTTTTTTAATCCTTTGTTCTAGCCTGTAAATATCTTTAGAGTCTGTCTTCTGTTTCTTTTTTTCTTTTTTTTTTTCCTGCCCCCTCCCCCGGAGTTGCCCAAATCCTAGGCCCTGAGCATCACTAACCTTGAGCAGACTGTTGTTTGTCAAGATAGCGCTTCATCTCTTTAAAAATTAATCACGGATGAGGTTTGGGGTTTTTTCTCCTCTCTCCCCTTAAAGATCCACTGGTGCCACTACCAAGTGAAAGCCACATCACGTGTCTGAAGACATCTTTTGGGCATTCTTCTTTTAAACCGTAAGCATCTTTTCTGTTAAAATGTGCACTCTAGGCTTCATTTTTCTTTCCCTTCTTTCAACTTGATTTTTTTTTTTTTATTAGTACTTACCTTAAAATACCCCCAGCACTAACATACTGGGACCTATGCAAAATCCCTGAGAAAAGCAAAGCAGCTTTTGCAGCGAGATGCCAGAATTTACTGGAGTGTTAACTACAGTACTCTCGCAGAAAAGGATGAGTTTCTTGACTCTCCTGAGAGCAAAGCTTTGCTGGACCAGGTCGAGTTCAGCTGTTTGAAACAGTGAGCGACAAACGGCACGGATATTATTCCCTGCTAGATAAACTTCCTCAGCCTGGTTACCCCTTGTTTTGTGGCTGTAATTAAGGAGAGGACAGGCTTCTGTCTAGTGCGGTGTCGTATCGATGCAGCCAGAAGGGCATCGAACCTGAAATTCAACTGAATGTGCAGCTTGACAAAATGCACATGTTAATTGCGATGCAAAAAAAAATAAATATATTCCCCTTTTGTTTAATTTAAAGGGTCCAGTGGAAAGTGATCAATTCTGTTTTGGAAGACAGGATAGATAATCTCGTTGTCATGGCGACTGGTAAGTTACCTTTACATCGTAAGAAGCATTGGAAAAAAATCTCCTTTTTTGGGAGAGGAGGACTCAAACTTGGAGGCTGTCCCCGTGGCTCACCTGAGCAGGGTGCCCTGATCGAGACCGTGTAAGTCGGAGCCAGCTGCACCGCCTAATTTCTTCTGTCCTGGCCATTGCCAGTGACCTTGCTGTAGAGAGAGGTATCAAATGGATGCTGACCGTATTTATCTCGCAGCTTTGTTCCTCTACTAGCAGAACAAACATCCCTGTTTTTTTGTAGAGCTCAGCAGGGCGTTAGAATTGTCTTAGAGCTGTGTGTTGTAGCTGCACAGAAAGCATGACGTGTCGCTTCTGCCCTTTTTCTTTAAGGCTATGGAAAAAGCTTGTGCTACCAGTTTCCCCCAGTTTACACTGGAACTACGGGAATTGTTATCTGTCCTCTTATCTCCCTGATGGAGGACCAGGTGCTGCAGCTGACGTAAGTACCCTGGCAGTAACAAGCTCTGATGGGGGAGCTCGGGGGCGATGCCGAATTGCTCTTACGTGAGCAGTTACGGGTGTCTCCAAGATAAATCTCCTTCATTTGAATACCCCATTATGCTTTCTCTCCGTGTACTTGCTTTCTGTTAGAGCAGCTATTTGCTTCTGAACAGTTCTGCCTTTAAGCCGGGGGAATCCCGCCGCGTCGTCTAGGTCATTCCTGCCCTACGCACCTTGGAAAGGACAGCTCTCTTGTGACAGGGGGGATAGGAAGGTTTTTTGGAAGCCAGGAACATCAAGTACGCGTGGCGTTTTCTGCCGCGCGTCACGGCTGCCTGCGGATGAATGGCTGGAGGGCCCGAGCTGGCTCTCCCCAGCTCCTAGGCCGAGTGTTACTCAGCGGGGCGTCCGTACGTATTCAGCTGCTGCTTTGGCTTCCATGCTGTTTTCTTCAGTGGAAACGCTTCATTTGCTAACTTCTCAGTGGGTCATTCATTCTGGAGGCCGAGGAGGCTGAATTTCTGCCACCTAATGCAATTCAGTCTTTTGTCTGTCGGTCTGGGTGCCGTTCTGCCGAGGAGCCAAACGGAGGAATGAGAAGCCCTTGAAACAAAGGGCTGTAACGTAGTAAATCACCAAGCTGAGAGGCCGGGGGTCCTGGAGGAGGTCAAAACTGGAAGTGGCTGAGCTGGGAAGCGTCATTACTGAATCTGTCGTTAGAAAGCAGCCACCCGACTGAAAGCTAGCGCATGCAGCACCAGTAGCTCACAAAAGGTGGAAAGGCAAGGCAAAAAATTGCAAGCTGGTCTGAATGCAAAGAGCTGCATAAGGTAACAGCTAAAGATAATTACTTATTTTCTTCTTTTGGATGTTTTAGGAGTAAACTTGGCTCTCGTGCAAGGAAAATGGTCTTTGTTCCTTCGCTTCCTAATCGTACTCATCAAGAGTGTGTGGCGTGGGGGACAGCTGGAGGGGCAGCAGAAGAGCATTTGGGTGGCAGGAATAGCCACTGACCGCTCTTGCTTTCTCAAAACATTTTTCCCCCCTCCAAAGATCCTCGGAAGACAGTAGTCTCTGACCACGCAGCTTGAACTCCCTTTGTGGCACGCTGGCGTAGGCTGAAAGCGAAGTCAGGAAGCACCGAGAGTAAATCTGTTCATGACTGTGCTTTTTCTCTCTGCAGAATGTCAGGGATTCCAGCTTGCTTGCTTGGTTCAGCTCAGTCGAAAAACATCAGAGAAAGCATCAAAGCGTAAGTCTTAGCCAGGTTTCCTGGGGCTGCTGGTTCTGACGTAGCTGTATGGGAGAGGTAGGATGCCTCCCTGATCTCTCGTCGCCGAGACGCTCTGTTTCGGGCCCAGACCTGGAGGCTGGCTGTCAGCGACGTCGCTTGCGTGTGGGAGGCTGTAGCCACCCTCTTGTGCCCCCTGCCTGGCGAGGGGGGGCTCGTTGACTCAGCTTTGCTGTGAGTTATACAGCGCTTCACACAGGTCTTAGAGCTGTAGTTGTCACCAGGTCATCGCAACGGTCCCTTCTTGTTCTAAAGTGAATGCTGCTTCCCCCCTCTTCTGGAGCGCTCTCTGCAGTCTTCGCTCCCTTCCTCTTGTTCCCTCTCCAGAAGCTGGGACTTGCTTTGGGTTACTTCTTCTAGACAAACATGGGTTTGTTTCATTTGTTTGAGTTGTCTGGGGTTTTCCCTTCTGTGAGCAGCCTATTTTCTTGATGTTTCAGGGGTCAGTACAGAGTCATATACATGACTCCAGAGTTCTGTTCGGGGAATTTACAGTTGCTTCAAGATCTCGACCAGACTGTCGGTAAGCTGGGGATAAGGTCGTGGATGAGTCGGCAGGCACCTTAAATTCCTTGTTACATTGAACTGTTTTAGCGCTTGAACATTTTTCACCGGTCTTTGGCCGCTAGTGAGGTCAGAGGTTGGTGTAGTGTCTGCCAGTAAATGGTGTCAGAAGATCCTGGCAGTGGTGAAAAAAAGATTGTACGTCGGTAGCATCTTGGCGTGGGAACGTTGGACAAGGTACTGGGAACAGAGGTGCTAAAACACTCACCTTTAAATCGCAGGAAGTGAAATGGGTATATATATATATATATCACTAAATACTTTAACAAGCCCGGGATTTTAATCTCTCTGGTCTTTCTCAGAATGAAACCAAGAAATTGTGTTTTCAAACGCTGCAGTGCATCTGAAAAACTCTCGTTTCGTCAGAGCTGATGCATCTCTTGTAGTAGGGTAAATTCAAGACATGTAAAGTCCAAGGATTTAATTTCTTTTTTTTTTATTAAGGAACTGAGTTTCTAGCCCTGTAGGCAGGGGGGACTCTCTGGGGAGATGGTGAGCCTCCTGCATTCCTGGAGGCCCAAGGAGCTGTATGCTGGGCCGCTCTGGCACTAGGGCTCTTTGAGCGTGCAGGTTAGAAGGGGATATCTGTACTCAAATTGAGGGGGTTTCCTGGTTCAGAAAACGTAAGGTTATTTTCCAGGGGCATCTTTAGCCCTTCTTCCTTTGTATTTTTCTGGACTTTCACTTATCTCTTCAGCGTAGACCTGAGACACTCAGGCTTTGTTTTACGATCCAGAAAATAAAACGGTTGACGCCTGTAGTCGGCATTTGTGACTGTTCTTAAGAAAGCCTGGGAAGCAAAAGGTGGGGAGAAAGTCCTATGAGAGATGGCTCGAGATTTTGACCCATGGTGGAGGTGAGGAGCTCAGAGCAGGAAGCAGAGGTGGAGGCGGGCGAGTCTGTGAAAGCTCTTAGGCCATTTTACAAAAGAGGCCATTATCAAAGTGGGCTTGGGGGGGTGTCAGTGCAGCAGAAATCTTTCTAGAAACAAATTCAAGCAGACTGCTGGGGCATTCTCAAGGCAGCTGGAAGGCGAGCAAAACGGGGTGTTTGTAGTTTGTCACTTCCCGTGTTGGTTTGTCTCGTTGATGTGTCCGTGCTGTGGTCTTGTGCCCACCAGGCATTACCCTCATAGCTGTTGATGAAGCTCACTGCATTTCTGAGTGGGGCCACGACTTCAGGAATTCCTTTAGAAGCTTAGGCTCCTTAAAGAAGGCTCTGCCATCGGTGAGGCTTTGATGTTTCATTTCCAATATAAGAGAAGACTACTATCTCATATGATAATTGGAAATACCAACCCTTTGGTGTTGCCCTTTGGGTGTACTTACCGTGCTGGTTTGCAGTTTATGCAGTCCCTGTCAGTGATTGAGCTTTGGGGGTTAAAAGGAGGCTATTCAGAAACCAGACCACCAGAAACTTCTGAAAATTAAATTACCTTGGATCCTCATGCTGTAGATGATGATGTCCCTCAGACCTGAACTTCACATGCTGCGGTTGGAAGCTTTGTCTGATGCTCCCCGAATGCAGCCAGCCACGCCAGAAAGTTACTGTGACTTGTAGAAGGTGTAACTAAAGCAAGCACGTGTTCAGACTGTAACCCTGTATTTCAGCAGCGTTCCATCCCTGTCTGCTCTCCTGAACTTTGTAGACCAAAGCTCTAGGATGCTAAATATAAACTCTGTTTTTTCAAATAGCTGGTCATAAAGAGGTTAAAGTGCCTGTTTATATGCTATTTCAGTTGTGACTCGTGGTTTATTTGTTTTGACTTTTTTTTTTTTTTTTTTTAATAAATATCAGTGAGAGCTCTCAGACTTTCTTCTGTTTTTCCCTGCAGGTTCCCATTGTTGCGTTAACCGCAACTGCGAGTCCATCGATTAGAGAAGACATCGTGAACTGTCTGACCCTGAAGAATCCCCAGGTCACGTGCACTAGTTTTGACAGACCTAACCTGTACTTGGAAGTTGGACGACAAAGCGGAGATATCCTTAGGGATTTGAAGCAGTTCCTTACTAGGAAAGGAAGGTAAGAATTTAAGCCTGTTTTTATTGATCCCTTGGATATACGTTGGTATTTTGGTAGCGCGTACTAACAAATTGGTAGCAGTCTTAGACTGATTTGATGAGGAGGAGCCTGGGCTTTCCCTGTAGCTTGGCTTTGATGTCGTGCTTTAAGGAAGTTGGGAGGCCTTGTCCCGCTGCTTCTACAGAAGCCAAAGTCTTCTGTGTTTTGCAAAATAAACTTAAGAACACTAAACTCCCAAGTCCATTTTTCCAAAGGACGGACAATTTCTGTATGAGGAGACCCCTTAAAATCGGTTTCCATTTCTACATCCCCAAGAAGGTGAACTGCTGGAAATTCCCCTTTCAGCTAGGTCCAGTCAGACTTTTTGCCAGGAGGGTGGCTGCTTCTGGTCTGCGTCTTTACACGTTGCTCTTTCTTGCAGCAGTTCTGCGTATGAGTTTGAAGGCCCCACTATCATCTACTGCCCATCACGAAAGGCCACCGAACAGGTTGTGTCTGAACTGGTTAAACTCAACGTGGCCTGTGGCGTGTATCATGCTGGGATGGGAAACAAAGAAAGGAGGGAGACCCATCACAAGTTCATGAGGGATGAAATTCAGGTATGAATGAAAAGAAGCGCGCTTGGTCCTATTTATAACTGCAGAGTTTCTGGTAGAGGAAGGAATTTGGGAATATCGGCATGTTTCCCATTGATTTGCTCTAATCCTGGGCAAAGAAACTGCTGGTCTGTGCTGATGAGAGTAGGATTCCTGCCTTACATTCTCTTAATGCATAGCATCTGAGGAAAATAGTGGTGGCCGGAGCGCTATCATCACAAGCTCTCTTAGCTGCTTTCTTCCTCCTGCAGCTAAACGGGCCAAGAGTTATCCTGGGACCTCTTGGCTTCCTCTTCCCGATAGTTTTTTGTGCCTTTTGAGGGAAACTGCTTGAAAACACTCTAGCATTTGCCACAGCATGTCATCACTCTCACGTTTATAATCCTGTGCTCCCGCTCAGACCGAAAGCCGACTGACCAGCAGCACTGTGGAAGGAAGTCCAGTCTGAGTTTGAAGCCATTGTCGTTTAGGCTGGATTTTGAGGCTGTAGCAAAACGTTGCCGCCAAGCGTGCGAGCGCTAGGCTGGGCTTAGCGTTCTTGGTGCTCGCTTCAAAATAGTCAGCGTGTGGCTCACGTTTTGTAGTGCGTCGTGGCCACGGTGGCCTTCGGCATGGGCATCAATAAAGCGGATATCCGGCTGGTGATTCACTACGGAGCCCCGAAGGAAATGGAATCCTACTACCAAGAAATTGGGAGAGCCGGTCGTGATGGGATTCCTGCTGCTTGTCACGTCTTGTGGACTGGGAAAGACCTGTCTTTTAACAGGTAAGGGACTGAAGACAGCTGCTCGGACACAGCCAAAAGACAGAGGAGCAGGGTGGGTTTGGCTGAAAACGCGGTTTAGTTTTCTGCGTGGTTTCAAGTCCTTTCCTGCATGCACACGGCACGGAGTCCGCTCTGGTTCTAGAAGGTGATCCACAAGCCTGTTCTGAATGAGTTTGCCCTTCTGATGGCATCCCAGCATCTTTCGTGATCCGGCAGTGGCATTGATAAGAACTTGACCGAGTTTGGAAGAAGTGGAGTGAAATTGCCCTCCCCTCGATGCCCTCTGCCTTTTCCTCCCTCCTCTCTGCCTCTCGGCATGG
The DNA here is from genome assembly GCA_025331215.1 of Actenoides lindsayi. Classification (NCBI taxonomy): domain Eukaryota; kingdom Metazoa; phylum Chordata; class Aves; order Coraciiformes; family Alcedinidae; genus Actenoides; species Actenoides lindsayi. Next base: position 14,492 of record WTSP01000937.1, on the reverse strand, counting down.
ATTTTTGAAGCTTACAGGCCTGTGGGGTTGGAAGAAGCTCCATGATGAGAATACTCATCATATTAAGGAGAATATGAATAGGGTGGTGTTCCGAGTATGCCCCGTGGACATACACAAGACTGTGGAGAAACAGGCAGGCAGTTTGGGTCTGGTTTTATTAGGATTTTTTTTTTCCTAGCTGTTTCTGGTGGATTTGCCGTGTCGTGCTTCATTTTTGGTGTGGGGCAGGGGAATAATGCTCAGTAGTTAAGGCTGCTCTTCATTTTTTTCCCTCCATTTGACTGACAGACACCTTCTGGGTGAGATACGCAATGAAAAGTTCCGGTTGTACAAGCTGAAGATGTTGACAAAAATGGAGAAGTACCTCATGTCCAATAGCTGCAGGAGGAAGTGAGTCCTGGCACCTCTTGAACGCTTGATGTGGTTTCAGTCAGCACCGAGAGGAGCCATTGCAACCTGGTCCCAACTAGAGGTTGTAAGCAGAAGGCCTCTCATACCCACAAGATGTTCTGCAAACATCTTTTATATTAAAAAGGAGTATCAAAAAATAGGGTCCTTGGCATATTTATATAGCAAGTGCTTCCTTGTTTACTTAACCCCAAAAAACCAAACCACGTTTTCTTTAGAGGAATCGAGGCCAAATAATTGGCTCCCCAGTGAATTAATTAACGATGCTGATTTCAAGTCTGTTTTCTGCAATAAATTTAATGTGTAAACTCTTGCTCTTTTGTTTAATTCCCTACGTTCCCTTGGGTAGAATGATCCTGTCTCATTTTGAAGACAAACAACTCCGGAAGGTTTCCTCTGGCATCATGGGCACGGAAGAATGCTGTGACAACTGCAGGTCCAGGTAAGCTTTCTTCCCTGCAGACTGATACAAGGGGTGACGTTCTCTCGGGCTGACTTACAAGGCAAATGAACTACAAGAGCTGACTTTTTATCCGTCTCATCGAGCAGATGTTCAGCCTGAGGTTTATCTTTGAGCAGCTGCTCTGACCTTTTCCTCAATAGCTGAGATAAGCTGTGAGGCAGCCTTTAAACTTGGTGTTTAGAAGTAAAACAAAATACAGCCGCAGCTCCTTAAAAAGGTTTAGAGCTGTGACCACAAACACCTTCCTCTCTTTTTCTGGAGCCCTGACACGCTTTCCCTGCAGTTAAAATAAAGGATTCCTTGCTCTTGCTGGGAGCATCCCGCTTCCTGATCGGAGACGAGGTGCTGGGCTGTGTTGCCTTCTGGAAAGAACCCTTATCAATTCAGCTACGTTTCCTGTGTGCTCAAGGATGAAGAAATCTCTGGCCTCTAGTGAAGCCAACCAAGAGGAGAATCTGAGACAACATCATTTCAGTCTTTGCAGTCGCGTTGCTGTGCCAGTAAAGAGCCACGTAGGGGATTTGTGGCGTGGAACTGAAATCGCTCGGCACGATCGTTGCCCTTTTTCTCCTCCTTGGAAGTGATTCGTGTCAATAATTTTTCCGTGGGTTCTTCCACTCAGTTATAAATGCAAACCCTAGAAAATCTTCCATGGGATTGTTCTTTCTTCCTGTTTTTTGGGGTTCTCCCCCCCCGCTTTGTATTTAAAAAGAAGACAAACACTTCTTCATTATTAGGAGAAATGAAAGAAATGCCTTGTATGCCTAAAACAGACCAAACCCTCAAACAGTAACTTCAGAAGATTGCTGAGACAACACTTTTCTGTCACAGCAGATAGGGTGAAGAATGGGTAATAAGCTGCCTTAACCACACCTGATTTTGACTTTTGCATGGCCCCATGTGCTCAGTCCTTGTTCTTTACGCTTAAACACGTTTCGTTGTTTATATCAATGTACCTTGAAGTGGCTGTTTTGTTTAGTTGTGACTTGAGAGACAATATTTGAAAGAAAGAGAGGGGACTTGTGTTTGTATGTGTGTTCAGCTTGGGGTTTTTTTACGCGTTTCAGAACCTCCTGCGCGGTCCCCAGTGACACAGAAGGTGGTTTGCAGGACTTTGGGAAGCAAGCCCATCTGCTGCTGTCTGCGGTCTGTGCCCTGGAAGAGAAGTTTGGAACTCGACTTCCCATTCTGTTCCTCCGAGGGTCTGTAAGTGAGACTAAAAATCCTTGTGCGTGTTCTGAAGGGAGGGGCTGTTACAGTGCCCTTCTTTATCGATACCCTGAACAATACAGTGATAAACGTCTATAAATGTCTGCCCGGGTGGCCAAGAAGGCCACCGGCATCCTGGCTTGCAGCTGAAATAGTGTGGCCAGCAGGACCAGGGCAGGGATTGTCCTCCTGCACTGGGCACTGGGGAGACTGCACCTCCAATCCCAGGGTCAGTTTCTGGGCCCCTCACTCCCAGCAGGACATTGAGGGGCTGGAGCGTGGCCAGAGAAGGGCAACGGAGCTGGGGAGGGGGCTGGAGCACAAGTGTGAGGAGCGGTTGAGGGACCTGAGCTTGTTCAGCCTGGAGAGGAGGAGGCTGAGGGGAGACCTGGCTCTGACAGCTCCGGACAGGAGGTTGGAGCCAGGGGGGACTGGGCCCTGCTCCCCAGAAACAACCAACAGGACAATAGGAAAGGGCCTCAAGTTGTGCCATGGGGAATTTAGGTTGGACATTAGGAAAAATATTATTCCCCAGAAGAGCTGTCGAGCCCTGACCCAGGCTGCCTAGGGCAGGGGTGGAGCCCCCGTGATCCCTGGAGGGGTTTCAGAGCCATGGAGCTGTGGTGCTGAGTGACGTGATTTAGTGGTGCCCCTGCAGTGCTGGGTTAACAGTTGGACTCGATGAACTTCAAGATCTGTTCCAACCAAAATGATTCCGTGCTTATGTGTATTTTGTACCTTTTCCTCCAAGAGCTGGGTATCTGTAGAGGGAGGTAGTCTAGACTTCCTGAAGCTGCTCAGCAGCAATTCCCACCCAGCAAACGAGATTGTTGCCTTTAAAGGCAACAGCCATGGTAACAGTGGGCCTCCTAGGCACGCTGGGCTGAATTTCATGCACATACAGCACAGGAGCAGTTTCTGCCTCCGTGTTCTTGCCATCGTAGTGCTGTTTTAAACAGTGCAATGTTCATCCCTCTGTAGCCTGAGAGGAGTTTTCTACACACCTTTTACTTACAGTGGGGTTTAAATACTAGGCAAGAAACTCACCAGAAATAAAATAGAGTAAGAACAGAATCATTTCTTATGTTTCCAGTCTGGGAGGGGGGAATAATAAATCAGCTGTAATACTGGATAAAACCAGGTGAATGCTGTCCCTCTTTTCCTTTTAATAAGAAAGCAGAGTCGCTCATTGTCACACAAGTGGGTCTAGAGGGAAAATATTCTGTTACAGATTTGAGCGTAGTCTCGCTTGCTAACTTATTAGACCTTCCTAGAAGGAGTGAAGATGAGGCCAAACTTGCGCCGCAAATACAGAATGACCTTTTCCTGCCTACAAGAATCCCCTGTTCTGGGCTAACACGTAAACATTTCTTTACTTTGTTGCATCAATGTATACTCCAGAGCAGATGTGTGAAATAACGTCACTGTAAATTTACAGGCTATTTCTGCCCGAGGCTGACTGATGTGCTGCTTTAAAGGCTTGTGTCTGGTTCATGCTGAATTTGTGCTCTTTTGAAGTTAGTTATCTTTTTTTGCAAAGTCCAGGTGGCCTCCAACGGGCTTTGGAGGGCTCACAAGGGAGAGAGTGTTTCACTGAAATATGGGAAAGCTGAGTCACACCATGAAAGCCACCAAGGTCCTCCGGGAAAGGGGATTAGAGCTGTGTGGACAGAAATATTATACGAACCTTGCAGAACAAAGAATGTGCAACTCCTGAGGTCTCCTTTTATCGGCAAACGGGGAAATTGTAGCTGTCTCAGCAACTATTTTATTGTTATGAGTAGTCCAAGTAGGACGTGTAGCAGTTCATGGTTTGTATGAAGCTGAAATGACAGTTGTGGCTTCTGTTGGTCAGTTCTGTGCCAAGCTTTACTGACGACACTTAGCCCAAACACGGACACAAGGTTTGCTGGTTTGCATCTTAGTCCTTTTATAGTCATTTCCAGCACTGAAGTTGTTCTCCAAGTCAAAACCATGCTCATTACCTACTAATGCTGGATCCCCAGTTACTTCCATGTTTTGGGAAAGTTCTCAACTTTTTGGGCTCATTCCAAGAGTTTCCCTTCTCGGGAAAGGGGCTTTAGCCTGCTGCCATCCATTTGGGTCCCGAGTTCAGGGCAGGTGAGAACCCATCAGGCAGGACCTGATCTGCTTTTTAAGTCTGAAGCATTTTTGGATTAGGTTAGAGGCGAAACTGCTCTTCAGGAAACACAATTGAGGCGACAGGCTCAGTTTGTGCTCTTATTGGTTATTGTCATGGGTACCATGAAACTTGAATAGAACATTTTGGCGTGTGACTTTACAGAAAAGTTCTTCTGTGGAGAAACGTTCTTGAGGACGTGCTCCTCACATCTCAGGTGGTTGGTTTACTGTTGGTATTGGAAACTTTCTTCCCCGAGGACTGGAGAAGTCTGACCAGTTGTTTCAATGATTTCAGAGCTCTCAGCGCTTGCCGAACAAGTACCGCAAACACCCTCTCTTTGGTAGCGGAAAAGACTGGTCGGAGACCTGGTGGAAATCTCTCTGCCAGCAGCTGATAATGGAAGGATTCCTCAGAGAAGTCTCTGGGCATAACAAGTTTACAACCACATGCGTGCTTACCCAGAAGGTACGTCTCAGTGTGGAACTACCCACGGAAGGCTGCTCCGAGTAAACTGGAGCTAAGCCGTGTGGTTCGATTCTTGCAGGGTAGAAACTGGCTGAAAGCTGCCTCTACCTCAGATCCAAGTCTTCTGTTACAGTCCAACGAAGAGCTTAATCTGCAGCAATCTCCTAGAAGGTAATTCTAGTGCACATCTTCTCACGAGTGCTCTTTTTTATTATTGTTATTTTTTTTACAACTTTTAACATCAGATGGGTTTCTGAAGCCTGCTTCTGGAGGTGGTTAGGTTGGACAGGAGGTTTTTGCACTTGATTTTTGGGGTTTTTTTCCTAGATGGCTTGATCTTTCCCTTAGGCAGCATCATAATACAGAAAAAAGCCAGTGAGAGTGCCTAGATAGACACTTTTTAGACCTAAGGAAGCCTCAGCTTGATCAGTCTCTTCCAGACTAGCGTAGAAAGGCAGAAACCTGCGTGCTCACTCGTGACATGTTGTCTAGTCCTCCCCAGGGTGTGTGCCTCCAGCTTACACCTGGCAGTTCCTCATCACGGTCTTCAGTGGAGCTAATTGGAAGGGTTGTGGGACTGGGAAGGTTGGTGGGGAAATGTAGTTTGGACAAACTACCAAAACAAGAAGAAAAACTGTCTTCTGGGGTGGGCTGGAAGCGGGCTGTGGCGACACATCCCGATGGGGGAAGCAGTTGCTAAAGACAAGAAACAGGAGAGGCAAATCCATTGAGATGAGCGTTCGTTCTCATGCTGAGACTTTAAATGGAGCAGCTCACAACTTGTTTTCCCAGTTAGGCACTTGACCTACTTGTTTGTAAAATCTGAGAATGGAACAGTCGAGCCTTTATTCTACCAAGAACTGAATAGACACCAGTGTGTAATAGTTTGTCTGCCTTTCTGTATTTCTTTTTGTGAAATTCACTGGACAAGTGGCTTGGTCTGATTTATTAAGATGTAATTCCTTTTTCTTTTTTGCAGCAGCAGTAGACCTGTAGCCGTGCTCTCGATGCAGCGCTCCCCAGACATGAAAAGAACACAGCAGTCACCAGTCAAGCAGGTCTGTGTGAGGGCAGCTCCTCTTGCCCTCTGCTCTCTGTCCTTGGTCAGGGTGAAAAAAAAAAATCTTGCAAATCACAAATGGTGTCACAAATGAATATTCTGCTGCCAACAGCAACTTGAGTGGAAAGAGTGGTGAACCTCGTTCTCTTGGTTTTTCTCCTAGATGTCTCTGTATGAAATGTTTTCATATGAGAGAAAAGATAAAACATCTCCAAGAAGCAGTAACGTGCTGAACAGGTACAGTATTCTAAAGTAAGCCAGGCTTATTTAATTTTGACTGTGCTGATAGGGGTACTGTTTGTAGGAGCCTTCAAACCAGCGTTCTCCTACGTGAAGCGGTGGTCAAAGTGCCTAATGTATTGAAGAAAGAAACAGGCGAGCGCTTCAAACTTGCTGTACACTGCATTATATTTCATAAACCTCAAACTATTACAACGTTTAACAGGCTTTGCTGACTTTGCCAGGTTGCAGTGTCACGGGCAAAGCAAGCTTGACGGATTATAATCGGAACGGTTTAGGTTGACAGGGACCTTAAAGATCATCTAGTTCCAACCTAATTGCTGATGTGCAAGCTTTCTCACTGATGTTACTTCAAGTCCAAGCAAGAAAAATAGCCCATGTTGATGAAAATGAAGCAGTAACGGATTGATAGTGGATAATTTTAGTGGGCCTGTGGGGTTTTTTTAGGTTGCCTTCTATGTGCTGGTCGAAGCTAATGGATTTAAACTTGTACCAATTTTAAAACAAAAGCTGGAGAAGAGATTTTTATTACTTTTCAAACAGTCTGCAAATGTTATTCATCAAAAAAAAAAAGTGACCAGGTTGTGACTCACTCTGATAGAACTGAGTACAGGGGCTCTGAGTACGCAGGTTTCTGCCTTTCTACACTAGTCTGGAAGAGACTGATCAAGTCAAGGCTTCCTCAGGTCAAAAAAAACCCAAACACAAACAACAAAACCAAGGTTTGGCAAAAAGCAGACTGAGTAATTTGTCTCCCTGACTTGTGTGGTGCTTCAAATTAAACCCACCTTGCATTTCTGGGGGGTTTGGTTCCTCCGCCAGGCGGGCAGCCTGGTGCCAGCAGAAGGCAGGGAAATAGGATATGTCTCTTAAGCTGAGTGATTGCCACGGTAGCCACGTGAAGAAAAATCATTTGAGGGAGAGCTACCATCCAAACCAAGTGTTGTTTCACACCTTGCTTAGGAAAGGATGCTCTTACTCCACCTTGTCTACTAGTAGCATAATCATAGCGGTCTAATTAGGGGTAAACGTCCCGCAACACGTGACCCCGTGGGCTGGTAGCTGTGGTGCTGCTCTCTAGGCAGTCCTGCCTAGCAGGACATCAGCTAATTCTGCCCACAGCAGCTATGTCCTTGTCCCTGATGCTTTGGAAGCGAATAGCTCTTTTTGGCCAGGATCACTGGTACCATTTTGCCGCAAAATTGCAGTTTTTTGCTTGAGCTTTGTACAGTAAGAGGCTGTTTTTCAGTTAAAGGAGCAGACAGAGGAATTCTGTGCCGTGAGGGATGCTGCTGGCTCTGCCCCAACCAGCAACAGTCCCCTCCAAGTGCAGTGCTGGCACGGCGTGCCAGAGCACGGTCGGATGCTGCCACCGGAGCAGGCAAAATAAGCTGGGCTGCTGCTCTCCCACAGCCTTGTGCAAAGATCCTGAATAAATTGCTCTGATACGGGGCGTCTTTCACTCTTCCTTATTTTTTTTGTTAGTGCCGTAGAGCGCTCGCCGGTGAAATCTCCTTTGAAGCCCCCAGAAGCTGCTGTTTCATCTCGAGAAAAAGAACTGGAGGTGAGGTGTGGTTTTGGAAGAGGGCAGCCATCTCTGCATTGCAGTCAACCTGCAGAGCACGGTCCTCCTGTATTGGAGCAGCGGGCTTGGGCAGCTCTTGATATTGCCGAGGTGTTTTGAAAGTAGTCCTAGAAGAGGACTTGGATATGTTGAGGTTAATGGATGGCAGGTTTTGGGTGTAGTAGTGGAAAGACGAGGGACGTTACAAGTTTTCTTTTTGTGTTCATGCTCGCTCCGAGCGATGTCGAGCTGCTCGATGAGCACTTGGCTCTCTCCTTCAGACTGCTCTGTACGGCAAGCTGCTGACCGCTCGACAGAAGGTCGCGAATGAGAAGGCGATTCCCCCGGCTGTCTTGGCAACCAATAAGATCCTGGTGGAGATGGCCCGAGTGAGGTAAAGCCGGCGCCTCGCCCGTTGTACGAACCCAGAAGGTTGCAATCCCCTTGCTGCTTTTGCTGGGAGAATGTGCCTTACTGGTAGAAGTGCAGACCTTTTCCTGAGGACCTTCCTTTGCTCTACTGACCTTGTAGACCCCTGACTGGTGTAAGTTAAACAGCTACTGACGTCAGACTCGCTTCCTCATTCTAATAGGAAGTGCGACTTTCCCTTCTTTGTATCCAAACCTCCTGTTCTGTTGACCAGGCAGAGGGGAAAGGTGCATGTTTTCTACTAACCTTTACCTTTCCATCTGCTTCTCTCCGGTGTGTTTTCATTATTTTAGTATCCCCTTATCCAGCTACAGGTCAGGAGCTGTTCCTTACCTTGTGTGGGTAGCTCTGGAGTGTATATGAATAAGCACAATTGAGCGTTGCTCTCACCTACTGAAAGGAGAGGGGGAAAAAATTATTTGGTTTCCTTTTCCTCCCCTGATTGTTTGAGAGGGCATTGTGGGGCAGCTCAGCTGGTAATGCAGCTGAAATGCCTTCCCCAGCTACTAAGGCATCAGACAATCCTGTTTTCAGAACGTTTCTGTTGTTATTGCACGGAAGAGCTCTGGGCTCGCGTGCTCTTGGGAGGTAAAAGCAAAGGTGTCTGTGGTAAAATGATCCTCCGAAGTATTAAGCAGCAAACTTTACACTTTTGTGTGGCCGAGCTTCATGATTTAGTGAATTTAAATTGGAGATAATGAGGGTACAGCAATGCCATTCCCAAGATTTGACTAGCAGGTCTGTAGTCCGAGCGTGCGTTGTTCGCAGGCACTTGATGTTTCAGAGCACTGGCGCGGGACTTTCCCATGGCTTTTGTCCTTCATCCTAAACCAGGCCTACGACTGTTGAGAACGTGAAGAAAATCGAAGGTGTGTCTGAAGCAAAATCCATCCTGCTGGCCCCTCTCCTGCCTGAAATTAAGGACTTCTGCCAAGCACATGCTTTGGAGGTACGACTCGCTAAAGGGTCTGCTACTTCGAGAGCCTTCAAGACAGAGCTGTCTGCTTTCCCCTGCCGAGTTTGTCCTTCTCGCAGCCGTCCCACCCGAGCGCGGCAGCGGAACTTGCTGGCCTCGTGTACAAACAGGCCGAGTTATAACTCTTCTAAATCCTCTTTATCTCTCCTAGACTGACGCGTTCCCCACACCTGGAGCTCAAGATCAGAAAGAAGCATCTCCCTGGAAGCATACGAGAACGCTTTCTCCCTCGGAGCACGTCACCTATGTCCTGTTCCAAGAGAAAAATCTCTCTGTGGTAAGTTCTGCCCTGGGGAGGTCTCTTCCCTTTTGAAAACGAACAGCAGGGCTGCTTTGTCTGGGGGAGGGGGACGTGCAGGTTCTCTGAAATCCTCTGCCTAGTGCTGTCGCCACGTGGCTTTTAAAACCCTGAGGCAGAAGGTGGCTCGGTTGACTTCTCTCTGGACTGGTAAAAGTACGGAAACCTGGGCTCGCTGTGAGCTGAGCTGCAAAGACTTGCATGTCGAGAAGCAAAGCTCCTGAGCACATTCGGTGTAAAAGTGAAGTCTCGGTCCTACATATTACTGTAGCTTTCTAGTTCAGATGTTGGAAAGCTGCTTTCTGCTACAAACCAAAGCCGAGGATGAGTTGCTTGTCACAGCTCAAGTGTTGAAGCGCTGCGGGAAACGGAGCTAAGCCAACATCGCTCGGTGTGCCCCGGGAAGAGGAGCCTTAGGAGCTGCTTTGATACACATTTCCCGATCGGTTTTTGATTCGGCAGTAGGAAACCGAAGTTGCTTTGAGCTTTGTTTTGCCCCCCTCTCCCAAGAGTACAGGTACACCTTGTCAGATAGTCTGTAACTTAAGTGTACCTAGGGACTAATTAGCGAGGAACAGTTGTGTAATTATTAGTGGGTAACTTGATGCTGTGTATCTGCTAATCCTGGTGATTTTTATATGCACAGTATGTGCATTGTCTGGGGAGAAATTGATAGAAGCCTGAAACCTGGTCTTTCGAGGAAGACAAGTAACCAGTTTGAAAACTCTCCTTGAAAAGTACAAGTTTAGGAAGACAGTTTGAGATTTGTTTTTCTCCAAGGTAAATGTTTTAAGAGGAGGATTGATCTAACAGATGCGAAAGTGAGGGGGAGTTTGATTTGGTGCCGTTACCCACATTCTGCAGAGATGTTGGGAATCAAATCGGGCCCCTGGGGAAGGTCAGGTGCCTCACAGCTACTTAGCAGGAGACATCTGAAGCTTTGACACAGAAATCTCATGATGGAGGAGCAGGGTTGATGCTCTGACGTAACTGAGGCGAGAGCCTCCCTTCCCTTTGCGTAGCTATTGCTGGGATTCGGCTGCCCCAGCGTGGAAAGGGGGTGGCGTTGCGACGCGAGGGACGTGAGCTGCGGCGAACCCTTGAGGCAGTACCCTGCCTGTGTAGGACCTCCCTTCATCTGAAGGAAGCTCACGGTGAGGTGTTGCACTCAAGCTGAGAAGCAGTAGCCTCGAGTGAAAAATGTGCTTTACAAGGCGGAAGAGAAATGAGAGCAATATTGTGCCGGTATCCCCCGGTGGCTCTGTGGGAATGGGAGCTTGCCAGGCTTGGAGCTTCCAGTTGCGTTTCGGACGCTTCTGCCGTCTGAGTTCTTTCTGCCTTTGTTTCCCTAGAGGACCATAAGCGAGAGCAGATCTCTGCCCCTGTCGGAGGTTGGCACCCACCTGGTGCAGGCGCTGAAGGCTGGGTACCCTGTCCACCTGGAGCGAGCGGGTTTGACACCAGCAGTTCACCAGATGGTTGTGGATGTCATCCGAAACCCTCCCATCAGCTGGGGTGAGCATCGCAGCCTTCACCTGAAGCTTCTCATGAAGGGAATGAAAAACTGGTGGCTCGGCCGCTTCTTTAGGCAGAAGCCATCATTTCTGGCAGGCCTGTGGCTGCGGCAGTGCCAGGGTCGTTGCTTTCCTTTCAAGGTTGTGTTGTAAAATAAGGTAAAATTCCTTAAAGAGCGAAAGAGGGTGGCCTGTTATAAAGCCTTACACTCCGTGTTATGGTGGTTGGAAAGATTCAGGTTTCGTTCTTAAATCTGAGCTAATGCAGCCTGGTTGATAGGATGTGCAAGTTGGAGGTTGGTGGTTCTGATGGTTTAGCCTGAAATTGAGGAGAGTGAGTTCATGTGAGCACGAAGGAGACGGGGAATTCATCCCCCGGGCCCATGATTTTCTTATGAGGCAAACCCATACCCTGTTTAAACTTGTTGTCTTTCCTGTGCCTTAATCTACCCTACGCTTTAATGAGGGGCAGTTGTGTTGTAAAACGTTGTGTTTTACGAACCCGATGAAGGGACAAGAGTATTGAAAAGCAGTTAATCTTGCATTTGTATTTTTTCCAAGACACCACCAAAATCCAAGCGATTAGAAAACTTGTCCCTGCGAATATTGAACTGTACCTCATCAGGTTGACTATTGCATTATTGGAGAAGGAGGGTAGAAAGAAGTCCCAGGATGGCTCAAGCGTCAAAAGGATGTTGGTGTTGTCAGATGGGCAGCAGGAAAAAACAGGAGCAGGTCAAGCAAGCGAGGAAGACACCTTGCGGAGTAAAACCAAGGTTAGTCAAAGAAGGTGTGAGCTCATCTCGGCCCTAGGAAGTCCTGGGACCGGGCAGGTGACAGCGAACCCCTCTAGGCCATCACAACTGCAGCTTAATCGCGGCCTCGGCGAGGAGGGGTAAATGCTTGCTGCTGTTGTCCAGCCCTTTGGGATGCGGATGCACCGGGTCCCCAGTAAAATCCCAGGGTTGCAGTAGCTGGGGCAGTGGTGGAAAAAGCTGAAATTCCAGGTTCTCCCTGGTATGAAAACCTTGGGTGCCCTGGATCCTTCACAGCCCCAAAGTCCGTGTTCTGCCTTCGCATTGGTACCTAATTACCAGCCCGATGTAGGAAAAGTGTTTCTTGCTGTGCAGAAAGCTTTAAGACTGCAGAAAGGTTGAGTGTGAGAAAAGCCAGAGGCGCTGCTGCTGGAAATGTCAAGTCTTTTTCTGGGCTCCTCTGTTGCTTGAAACCGCTGGGTGTAGCCATGATAAGAAATGTCACGTCAGAAGCCCGGCTCTCTGGGGAGAGATCTTGGGAAATAAGGAGCTCTTGGCTGCTGTTTGAGAGAGGCCAGCCTAGACTTCTGGCCTCTCCGTGTATCCCAGGTCAGCACCTTGCACAAAGGGCAGCCTGCATTGAGTGGCTCCTGGTGGGAAACGGTAAAAAGAAATTCCAAACTAAATCCTTCTGCTGCCTGCGCTAGGATTTCAGAGCTGTTGCTTTACAGGGTTTGGGGTCGTTTTCTTGACCTCTGGCTCGGATATATTTTTCCCAAGCTTTGCTGTCTTGCCAGATTGATTTGTTTCTTGTACCCGTGAGTGCTGTTTTGTTTCGACAGTATCCGAGCCTTTTTTTTTTTTAACTGAAGCTGTCCACCCAGCAGTCCAATTGCCTGAACTCTAATTACACTTTTTTCTGCTGCTGCTAGCTGCTGGAGCTAATAAAATGATGTGCTATTAGAAACCAAATCAATATGATGCCAATGAGTAGACTGCAAATCCAAAAGCTAAGCCGAGTAGTCTTTGTTTCCATCTCCTTCAGAAGACAGGGCGGTTGGACTCATTGCTCTTCGGAGGTCCCTTCCAACCCCTAACGTTCCGTGATTCTATGATACCCTGGTTCTAATAATTCCCTGTAGCAAACAGCTTTTCAATCTGCTACAGAACATTCTTGGACTTTAACGCCTTCACACGCCTGCTGCTTTTACAGGGTAATCGGATCGATCCCACCTTGAAGGAAGGAGCGGACGAAACCCATCAGCAAGCGATGCCTCCAGCTGCAGTAAGCAGATGCTCCTCCTGTAACAGAGCGTGGGGTTGAGCTGCTCTCAGCGACCACAGTCGATCCAAAAATCTCAGCCTGGCTGTCCCATCCTCTGACCAGCAGCATTATATAGCAGTGAAGAGTAGATGCCGCCGTGTCCTCTATGCCATTTTTGATGGACACCTTTGAGAACATTGTGCTTGAGTCGGAAGCACCTATTTCAAGTTCTCAGAGCTACAGGGGTAGAGGAAGGAGTTTTCTCCTCTGCAAAAAAAAAAAAGTAATCCCGAATACAAGTTCCAGTTCCCTTGTGCTTGAAATGGGTGCTTGCTCAAATTTCATTGTGGTGAAATGGGTAAGAAATAGCTTGTGACCTCATGAAGCGTGCAGCTCGCTTGGGTTTGGAGCTGGGTATCGATGTCAGTGTGAACATGCTGCAGACAAACCCTTTTCCGTGGGCTGGGCAGTGCTGGCTTGGTGTCACTCCTGAATAGCACAGCACCTCTCACATTTGAAACTCTCAGCACATTATAAGATTCTCTTCGGTTGCTGGTGATAGAGACCTTCTAGACGATGGGTTCCAAGCAAAGCCCCTTTGTTATGCCAACTTGAGTGTCACGCTCTCTGCACCCTTCCGTCTTCACCCAGGCAGGGGCTGGGACTCCCGCTGTCACGCTCACTCCTTGGCACGAGCGCTCCAGCAACTTCTCTCCCGACTGCAGCTTGGCCCTGCTGGTGTTTCCCAAGAACAGCTCACCAGCAGTCTTGTTTGTCTCAACCAAGATGGATCTTCCACTATTTAAAAACTGCTGAAGGCTGAAGGGGAACCCCATTTCTCTCCTAGCTGGACGCTCTTGGGGGACCTGATAGCTTTGTGTTGCCATAGCACCTCTCCTCCCCCCCCCCAGCGCACCGAGTGCTTCGGGAGAGCGCTGGGTGTGCAGACTGTGAGTTTTGGTCCCTTTCTTCTCAAGTAGCAGGTACTGCTGCTGTACCCCCAGTTTGGGGCATCCACTTTCATCCCCTGCTGGGGCATTTCACAGGTCCCAGCGAGGAGCTGCAGTTTTTTTTCTTTGTGTGGACACGTGGGGTTGTTTTTTTGGTGGGTTTTCAAGGTGATTCCTGGAGGTCAGTGTAACACTTAGAGCTGTGACAGGTCAAGTGTTTCCCAGGCTTGCTTCTTGGCTTGAGTCTTAGCCCCACCATTACCAGAGCGAGGTGGCAAAAGGAGACAAATGCCAGTTTATGTCTCCGGAGGAGTGTGACTTGGGGGGGACTAGGGTGTGATCTGGGGAGCAGAGCTGTACAAATCAGCCTGTTCATACCCCTCATCTTTTCTTCTTCCAGAGCTCCCATCCTCCAGTTAAGAGGAAGGTGCCAGAATGGTTTGGGACCTCCGGGGCCACAGTTCCGCCGGGAACCCAGACGAAGAAAGCCAAAGCCGAGACCAAAAAAGGCATTTTTGGTTGAAGATAGAAAGGAAGACTTTTTTTTTTTTTTTTCTTGTTTTTTACGCAAAGAGCCTTTTCTGTACAGAGAGTTCCTCCCCTCTGCTTTTCCCTGTATAAAATTTATCATTAAACTTTTCTACCAACCAACCCCCTCCCCGCCTCTTGACTTGGGCCGCGGCGCGTGAGGGCGGGCGGCCGCGCCGCGTCGCCATGGCAACGGCCGGCCCACTTCCGGGGTGGGGCCCTGAGG